>JAMZAV010003106.1:0-72374 GCA_024449915.1 Sweltsa coloradensis
TTTACATATTAAATTAAATGATGACAATTTGTAATTTTGCTATCAAAAATACAAAATTGGTGGTTACTTTTTGCGAAATTCAATCTCGATTAGTATGTTGCAACATTTTTAGTGACATTAATGATTAATAATGCAGTCACTTTTTCAATTATTGATCAATTTTAGTCAATCGTGCATTCCTAGCTGAAACGTTGATATTTATATGTGTAAACGACGAAACGTCCTTGTTTGTTTTAAAGTTAAATAATTTAATTTGTGATACCCAATTTGCCAAGCCACCTGCAAAATGTACCTGTCATTTCCCCTCCCACCCTTGAGATCAAAACAGCTGTAAATAATACAAAGAGTAACTGCTATGTCGTGAGTGTTATGAGCTGTATTTGGTATGCAAGCAGCCGTTGTAGCACTAGGCTGTATCTCAAGACCAATAAATCACTTATCAGTCACTCAAAGGGGAACCAAGAGAGAACTTGTGTCAAAAGTCAAAATGTCTTACGTTTTTACGCACTGTATACTATATTATTTGGTATTTCATGTTACTACCAAATACCAACAGCTTCCATCACACCCTGAAGATAGCTATTGGGTTCTATCCCAGTCAGACACTTAAATTTCCACAGCCCTAGTTTGACCGGAATTGACATAAGATGATAAGAGTATGGAGATGAAAAACAGAAAGTGATATCCAATATACTTTCAGCTTAAACCATCCTCTGCCTTAGTACTGGACCACAATTCCTAATGCAAATATCCAATTCCTTTGTTCACACCGACAAAGATATATATATATATAGGGCCTACACGCAGGTGTACAGGTTACTGTTTACACAACAAACTGTTATGCATTTAAATATTTTCTACTAGGGATGCACAAAGATACAATAAAAATTATCGTTAATCAATAATATAATGTGACTGCATTATCGATTGATGATATAGAACGATAATGTTGGTAGAAATTATACAAATTTTCACATTTTATTAACTATCACAAGGCACAATTTGAAAACAATGGTGTGGCGGTGCATGATAGCACTGTAAATTTGTTATGTGACACGCATTAGACGATTTTTTAATAAAAAATGCAATCCGATAATATTCTCATTGAAAATCGATTGATTATTAAAAT
This sequence comes from Sweltsa coloradensis, assembly GCA_024449915.1. Classification (NCBI taxonomy): domain Eukaryota; kingdom Metazoa; phylum Arthropoda; class Insecta; order Plecoptera; family Chloroperlidae; genus Sweltsa; species Sweltsa coloradensis. Next base: position 1,130 of record JAMZAV010003106.1, read on the forward strand.
ATTATTAAATATCAATTAACAAAGGGTGTCCCGTTTTAGTTTTTTTTACAGTGCATAACAGGTACAGTCAGGGTCATATATAAATCAAGAGGTCTGAAAGATACCTCTTTCACCGACATCTCGTGGTCAACTCTTGGTGCGATTATTTATATCGTCCTGTGAACTGCATTATCGATCGATGGAAGTTCCCTAGACTATTTGATGTTATTTATATTATTTAGGAGGCTTTGAAAGACTCTTGGTCAACAAAATAGTCAATATCTAGAAGGCAGTCAGAAGTGAAATAAAATTTTATCAAAACAAAGCATAAGACAAACTTTGGTGGTTTGCAAATAAGACTTGACAGCCAAGATAGAATTATTCAAAATTAATTTGAAACTAAGGCAAATATAAGAACTAAGGCATAGTCTTAATGCTATGCCAAGGCCAAGGTATCGATATATAATGCTCTCTTTACGTTCCATATTATAGTTCTTCTAGGCTTGATAGTTCTCTGGTGAATAGAGAATTTTCCCTTGACATTTTAGCAGCCATGTTTCTTATTTACGTCGATAATGCAGTTCACAGGGCGTTATATAAATAATGACACCAAGAGTTGACCACGAGATGTTGGTGAAAGAGGTATCTTTCAGACCTCTTGATTTATATATGACCCTGGCTGTACATGAAGATCTTTAGCTTACCGTATCGCATCTGATGTACATTTCTGTCATGCCGTCGGAACTTGGTACTTCCAATTTAATACCAAATTTGCTGGTGGCAAGGTTGACATCGGGGGTAACTTCACACCCTCGGAGATTAATGTGGTGAACAGGCGCTATGCCAGACATGGACTCCTCACGGCTTTTGAATAATGCAAGATGGAGGTCGCGACATGTAAACCAATACCGCTTGAAGGCCTTCAATGTGAATCGTTTTGGTCTGTAACAAATGTCAACGTTTAGGCTATTAATTCATTTAATAAAAAAAAGGATGATAATAAAAAGAAAATTTATATTAATGAAGTAGCTCTAAGCAATGAAAGATAAACCACTTATGAATAGTACCCCTTCAATTACAACAATAAATTATATTATAGAGGACATGCACTGGTCTAGCTTGAGACTATACGGCCTCTCTCTGAGTGGACTTAGGTCTTTTGGCAATGGTCATTTGAAGATGGATTCTTATCTTGAAGTCGATGCCGTTGGTCAGTGAAAGGAGAGCTGTGTATTTTCATGAGCTGGTTCGAGGCTACTACTGAGGCAACTGGTTTAAATGTGTAAACCATGTATAAACTAATTAAATACTAATAATACAGAACGGGTTTGATTTAAATCAGAAACTAGAGAAAATTTCATTTGATTTCATAAAAAGAATCATGTGATTCACTTAAGTTTAACAATTTTAATATAAAATCTATGTCAATCTATTTTATTAAATTCTAGAAAATGCCAAGATCATATTTCATCATTTTCGCATGTAGCGTCACCCGGACATTTGTTTAGACCTAGTTCAGTTTAATGACGCTGTGTGCTGGTCTTTGATTGGTTATCATAACGCTACGATCGTATTTGGATTGTTGAAAGCGGCGTCTGTCGGCAGTGTGTCGTGAGAGCTTTGAGACGTGAAGTTGGACGTCGGTCGTGTTCGTGGGCGAGTTGAGGCGATGCGTAAAACTTAGAGAAAGTGGACTAGGAAAGAACACTTTGGATATAGGAAACGCGTGTTAAAAATCCGCGAAAGTGATAATCGAAAACGAACGGCGATCTGCCAAGAAGAAATACAAGAAATCAACGAGAACGATAACCAATCGAGGTACATTTTATAAGGCTAGCCCAGCCCAGGGATACGTGAGTAAACGAACTTTTGCATGCTTTAGGAGCATATTAATAAACCTACGGACTTGATAAAAGACAGCATCGATAACCAGAAAGGGTTAGAACCATTCGATATCTGGACCGAGAGTTAGTTGGGGTTTTAAAAGAACCGAGAAAGATTATATTCGCGTAGCCTGGAGTTTAGGACGCGATAACGCAAGCAAGGTTTGGTGGTCGTATTACAACGAAATACAGATTGAAATATTATAAAAAGGAAATCGGTGAGGATAATATTGTCTATGAATCCAAATATAGGAACATATAAGGAACAGTTAATTACCATTCGATATCAATGGCGAGGCTTAGTTTTTATGTAAATTGGTTTTGAAATCCGTAAATGCAGTTTAGTTGAAGAATAAAAATGGCGAATTTTAATTGCAAAGAGCTTAGAGATAACATCAACAATAAGAACTCGGAATATTCGTGAGTGCCTGAGCCAGCAACGTCGAACGAAGTGCTTTGGTAATAAAGACGGGTAAGAACAGAACTGAGCCGATAAAAGTAGGCGTGTTTACATTATTGAACGTCTGACAGTTACCGTGTGAGATACAGGAAAAACTTGGTTGTTGAACTTGGAATGCTGATATCGGGCAAGTGTGAAACATTAAAAACGTACGGTCGGAGTTGAGTTATTCGCACGATAAAATATCGTATTTTATCACCGCTCAAACATTATCAAGGGAAAGTTGAACTCAAGAGTAATCACAGCCGGGATACGAACTCAAGACAGGATCTTCAATACAAGACTACGATCGTCTACAAATACGCAGCAAGTTACGGAATTACACGTCGGACTTCTTCGACGTCATCAGGTTTCGATGGGAGTCATGATCATTTGTGATGAGTATTGAAATTAAGTTTTATTAACAATTATATTTCCATAAATTTTCGGGAAACTTTACTGTTGTCCATCAGACCAAGAGATATCTTAACTGGATATCCATTTCGCTTTTAGACATCAGTACTGATAGGTAGGGTTTGAAATGTATTCCTTGTCAATGAAGGAAATTCATTTGTGTCATGCAATATAGCCCGTTCTGGTTTAACTTATGAACCGTTGATTGTCTGTTGTAATGTCATCCTAGATCTAGTATAAATTATAAGTTGTATTTCAGAGATGTTTGTCTTCGCTGTTGTACGAGTTCTCAATTTTGTGGGTCTTGGTGAGTTATAGGAGGGTGTTATGAACTGGTTAGGTAACTTTAGACTTGAGTACCAGGTTCACGCCTAGGTAGAGTAATCATTCAAGTTTGAGTGATTTTAGTCTTGATCAGTTGTTTTAAAATTAATTAATTTTTTACTTCCAAGTGAGATCAGAAATCGTGTTTCACTTTAATTAGGCGACCCATCGCCGAGTATGTTTTGTTTATCAAATGTTATTTTTCGAAGTTTAACTATTTAGAGAAGTATCCAACGAGAGCTTATCGATTACCTGAGGGGTCGTAGGTTCGTTGTGTTACAAGCTGAACCTTTTATCTGGCCTCAGGCGCTCTCAAGATATCATGGCTCCGACTTTAGATAAAATTCAACCTTTTTTTCAATTTGAGTTAAATAGGCGTATTAGTATTTTACACCTTTTTCTTTGCAGAATGTTCGTTACATATATTTGACCTTTATGCCTATTTATTCATAGGCCTACCTTCATTGTAGGTATTTGAAAAAAATCTTTTTTCAGTTTTGTGTCAAATACTTTGCATATTATTTAAATAAATAAATAAATAAATAAATAAATAAATTTGTATTTAGAGTCTACCCACTCAAGTCATATACTGATTTTCAGTGGGGGACATTAAACCAAAGCAACCAAGCCAACGCTGTAGGCCCTGAAGCAATCAACGAGTGAGCGATAACCAACCAAAGATCGATTTTTTAAAATAGGAAATACTATAGCAATACCAATAATTGGTATGGACAGTGCGAACACCCGCGGATCAACGCCAGAATCAACAAGGCCAATTAAGAACCACTTTGAATTTATTATGTGCCTCGTTGCTAGGACGGCTCTAAAGTCACCGTTTACTAATTCCCAAGACTAAAACTGATGGACTTGAGTCCAAATCGGAAGTTTTAACTTCTGCCTAGAGCGGGAATCGAACCCTCTAGTACCTTCTGCATTGGACACAAGACCACAAGACTAACGAGCAACACATTTTTTTAAATTTATTTTACACCTCATTTTATTTCACAGTGTTTGTAAGGTCTTAACCCTTATTTATTGCCTGTTTCATGTGCGGGCGACACTTGTCATAGAAATTCATGGCCAAGTAAAGTTTGGCGGGTGACGTTCATCATTAAAATTCTATGTTTTATATCTCACTTTAAGAATCGAAGGTAGTCATCCAACTCGGGTACTTGAGTGATGTCACCATGGAGGTGGTTAATGTGAGACCCTTCTAAGGTCACCTGAAGGTCAGTTAGGGCAGCGTCGATGTCATCCTCTTCTACCAAGCTACTACTGTTGTCCAACATTGGCTGTGGGACACCTGCCTGTAGTGTTACTTGCACCTGCAAAACAACGGGAGAGTTAAAGGAAACGTTTAGGCCTAGGTAAGCCAGTCGTTTTTTGACAACTGTTTTCTTCTTCATTTCATATGGAAGCATTTTTTGCTTACTACGCCACCATGCATTTCTGTTTTTCCAGTCAAGGCCAAGAAGAAAAACATTAAGGGTTTGTATTGCACGCTTATACAAATGTCACTACGGGTGTGCAAGTAGCACATTTTGAATTCGAGTCGAGTCGAGTATTCCTTAAATACTCGAGTATCAAGTCGAGTCGAGTATTCATTCAAAATTTAAATTTTTATTTAGTCGGTCCACTGGAACACAACGATTTTTCTGTTGTCAACATATAAAAAATACCATCTTGACTTGATTAGGCTATTGAGGCCTCCTGCCCTTGGCTTTCACAACTTTCACAACAACACAACACAAAGCTTTCACACCACATTTCAATAAAATTATAATCAGTGGCGTACTTATACAAATTCGCTTATTTAAAATACAATTTGGGTATCCCTCGCCAATCGTCTGCGCACCCGCTGGTTTTTTTTCGATTTTAAATTTTTTTTTTCCCTTTTGTTTTTTTTTTTTTTTTTGCCTTTTTTTTTTTTGGGGGGTTTAAATTTTTCTTTTTCCTTTTTTTTTTTTTTTTTTTTTTTTTTTTTTTTTTCGGTTTTTTTCTGTTTTTTTTTTTTTTTCCCTGAACGGGGTTTTTTGGGGAAAACATTAAAAAAACTTTTTTTTTATATTGGGGGTCCCCCCCTTTGGCTTTCAAATTTAAACAACACAACAAAAAGCCCCCCCTTTTAAAAAAAAAATAATCAGGGCCCAAAAAGGGGGGTTCCCAAAAAAAAACCCCCAGTTTAAAAAAAATTTTTGGGGGGGGGTTCCCTAGAATCTTTCGGGGGGGAAAAACCCCTTTTTTTTTTGATTTTTTAGATGTTTGGGTTTTACTTTTTTTCATTTTTTTTAAAAAATTTTTGTTTCGGTAGGGTTTTTTAATTGTGTTGAAAATTTTAATTTTTTTTAAAATTTCATTTTTTAAATTTTTGGATTTTTTTATTTTTACAAAGACTTTTTAAACTTTCATTATTAAGGTAAGACTCTAGAAAGTAGAAAAAGGGAAATTTAAACTTTTTCCCCTGGAATTTTTTTTTTTCCAATATTCAATCAAAAATTTTTTAGAGGATTATTTTTTTAGGTATACTATTTTATATAAATAATTGTTCACTTACAGTTACGCGCATCGTATTCTATCACCCAAAACCCAAAACAAAGCCCAAAAAACCACATTAGTAAACCTCACTCGACCCCATGCACGCTCTCACTCTTTACGTTCAGAATCGAACCAATGAACTTGATGAACGGAAAGACAGGGTATGGGTTTTATTGTACCGTTTTTGAACACAAAAAATGTTGCTTTCGTCACCAAATGGATTTACATTTTTTTGGGAATTCAGAGGAAAAATTGGGGTTTGGTGGCCACAAATGTTTGGGAAGGGGGATGTCGGCCCCCCTGCGTAGCGAAAACAAATAAATCTTTGGCATTTTAAATTTTTTGGGTTTAAAACATGAACCCTAGATTATCAATTCAAAATGGTCTACTCCAGATTTTTTACCCGGGTGTTTACCCGGGTTACCAACCCCTGGCTACGGCGGTGATTATAATTATACAGTAGGCTATGTTATCTAGGCCTATAGTTCCTGGCCCCATAACAATACTGCTGCGATGTTTTAATCCGAAAAAAATCCTCCAAATTCGCACTCGCATTATAAGAATTCGCGGTCTAGCATCTCCAAGCTATTTCGCACATTTGAAATATTCCGGCCTTGAATGGATCCAGCATAGTCGATAAAGAGTTTCCTAACCTTTCTTATCGCTCTAGTTCTAGCGATGGCCGAGGGAAGCGCGCCACGCCTCTCTTGCGTCAATCAAAACACTGGCATCAAAGCCAAAGATGGAAGATTGAAGGAAGAGACATAAAACATGTAAACTTACGCCAATTACGATTTTTTTAAAAAAAATATGTAAAAGTGCATTAATGGAATGTTCACTGGCATTATTTTTCTCGTAGTTGATCTGTAATATATTAGTGTAGGGTTACCAAAAGTCCGGTTAAAAAGCCGGACATGTCCTCTTTTTTTATGTCTGTCCGGGCGGTTTTTTTTCAAAATAATGCAAAATGTCCGGTTATTTCACCCCCCAATTCCATGCAGAGGCCATGCGCACCCTTCCGCCCCCTCACTTACCATTCACCGACCGTAAATCGCCGAATACGGGGCAGCCGATCATGTCCGAGCGGTGTCCGAGCGTGTCACAACACGCCAGGCTGTGCAGCAAGCAGGGGTACTATCACGTGATTTTAGTTACCATTTCCGTACTTTCGGGCCTTGTGTCCACGTTGTACGGCGTACGTAAGGAAGTGTTTGTAGGCCTAGGCCACTTGTCTTAGTTTTGTCATAAAATGTAGTGTTCATTTAAAAAATAACACCACAATTTAAAAGGCGTCGGCACCACTGTCCTTCCTTGACCCTTGTTCAGATCGCTCCCAAACGCTATCCTGACGGTAAAAATGTCAAAAAAAAAAATTCGCCTCCGGCGGCTGGGCTCCGCCCCAGACCCCTTGTAGTCCGCAAATGTCTGTGAACGAAAAGTCCTCTTTTTTGCTGAGACACTTATGGTAACCCTATATTAGTGATATAGACGCAACAAAAGCAATAAAGGATATTTGTTTTCGGCCTAGTCCTATTCCTGGTTCCCACATCCAAGTCTCCGTTGTTGTTTATCGTTATAATTTTGAAAGCACGCAGTCTCTAGGGCCAAGGCCTACTTTTTGCCGTCATAGTACACACAGTAGGCCTAGGTTGTAATAAGCCTAGGTCCAGGTCTCTGCCTTAGAGGTCTCTGTACGTAGGCCTAACCCTATTGTGATGATGGTTCTTTTCAGTTTTCATAGGATTTCATATGTTTAAAACTCGACTCAAAAACTTCGAGCCTAAAACCAAACTCGACTCGATGTCGAGTATAAAAAAAAAACTCGAAAAAACTCGACATTTCGAGTACTCGCACACCCCTAAATGTCACTCATTGATAGAGAGAGGTAATGAGAAATGGTGATATAAAAACCCAAATTACGTTTTAAAAACCCCAAATTTCACGTTTTTTGCGATTTCAAAAAAATTGTCAAAAAGTAACTAAAAAATAAAAAATTAATTTTAAAAAAAATTGTACACACTGTTATTTTGGTGGACTATTTTCGCGGAATCCGTGATACGTGTCGTTATTTTGGAGGACTATTTCCGTGAAGCCCGTGACGTCACGGTACCGCTTACTGCACGTGTAATATTCGGTCTGGACCGGCACCTCTACCAAAACTGGACCGGCACCTCTACCATTGCCTCACATTTTGCCACTAAAAGGTTCAATTTCGCGATTTAATTCGTGTTTTGACCAGTTTGATACAATTTTGTTTGTTATTTTGCGCTATACGCAAAATTTCGCAAAATTCGCGTTTTCAAAATGTGTTTTTTCCATCTCTTAATGATGTAATTTGTCGACAATATTACATTTTAGGCAATAAAAAGGACATTTAAAAAAATTCGCAAATTTCGTTATCATCATTTTTCACTACCTCTACTCATTGACACTTTGTTATGATAAGTTAATTGATTTTGTTACTTAAAGTTAAGTAACCTGTATTGCACTATTTGAGACCATGAGTGGTGATGGCGAGGACAAAGTACCAACATTATTGTAAACATCCATTTCTAATGTGGTATTCAATCATACATCCATACAAATTAAATGCTTTAGAACTGCGCCTAAACCGTATAAGACACAAGAAACTGAGTGGATAGCTTTCTAATGACCAGTTTATAAGCTGCAACACAGCCCCCATATCTTTGTATTCATACACCTATGGTGTGAGTGGATGCTACTACTTAGCAGGAGTCTACCACATATCCATTCACTCTACCTGCAGCGCGGCAAACATGAGCATCTCTTCTTCAGTGCAGTCCAACTCTTCGTTTAGTAACTGCCATTTGGCCTGCTCATATATCTGGTTGATGCGTACTGCGTCATACTTGGGATTCAGATCGTAGAAGGAGTAGAACTTAAACCTAAGCAAACATACATATGTATTAGAATAATTAATAAAGTTATCATCAATAGGAAATGACTTATTAATTTTCTTACTATAGACATCAGGGCCCCTATTCAGTAACTTCACGGGTTCAACTCTGTCACGGGACCGACTCTGTAGTAACAGTAATCGTTCCGGTTGTTGTTGGTCGAGGTCGAAAGGTATGATTTACATGGCCGTGGACGGTCAAATGTGAACAAATGATTCGCAGTCAGTTGTCAAATATTCTAAATGACATAGATGTGTGTATTATTTCCAATCGGGGAGAAATTGGATTTAAATGGTATAATTTCATTAAAAAAGGGAACGCACGGGACTTTTAGGGGTAGGCCCTTACTAGAGGTTGGTTTTCTTTGAGCATACTATTGTTATTCGTTTGAGAAAGTTAATAATCTGGTTGTGTTTACGTGTAGGCCAAGGCTTATCATCCACCATTTTATACAAATATAACCGAGTCGGACTCGGTTGTCACGGATTATATCGCAACGATATCGACCTCAACTGGGTCGATCACTTACAACAGAGACGATACCGTTGGAAACGCCCGGGTCCAACTCCGTCAGAGTTATAGAATCGCAGTCCAGTTGTATCACAATGTTTGCTAATTAATGTTTTTGTTTGCGAATACAAACACGACCTGCAATTAATTAATGGCCGCACACCTATTTTGACCATCGATATACGTGATAAGAAAATATTATAAAATTAAAATTGCATGTTTTGGGAAGCAATATTAATAAACATAATACTGTTATTGCATTCGTATCTTGAGTTTAAGTGCAAATGATAATAAATTATTTTACATTTTGTGATCACAGAGGCTCCAATATTTCACACTACCTATTTACTATTTAAAAAATTGTTGACTTTTTTACATATCCAAGCTTCATCACGCTTATATGAAATAATAACGCTGTCACAATTTTGATTAGTATTGTGAGAAGAACTACATTGGCCTGGAGGGCTTCTACCAATCAGTCAGGAAGCTACTTTGGAAAGAAGAAAAAAGAAAAAGAAATGCAAACTTTTAATCTATAATAAGCTTCATTTTCTACCAATACTGACATAATTATGCCACAGTGACATGGACCTTGAGACACAAAGCAGAAAGTCGGATTGTGGCAGCAGAAAAAAAATTTCTCGAGGAGTATATGGGTGACAAAAAACGACAGGATCAGGAGTAGTGTTATAAGGGAAAAACTAGGTGTTGAAAGTGTGCAACCAAGGTTGGAGAGAGAACGTCTACGTTGGTTTGGGCATATGAAAAGAATGGATCCGGCTAGGATACGAAGAAGAGAGTTTGAAAACAAGAAGGATTTAAGAAGAAAGTGGGCAGACCGAGAGATAAGTGGGGGGAGCAGATTCAAGTCAGTGTTGAAAAGAGAGAAATGGCATGGAACGAAGTGGACGCCAAAAAGACTGTGGGAAAACCGGGGGGGGGGGGGAGGGGGAGAGGTGGAGGGGCTATTAAACAACCCCTGGTAGTGGGGAGGCGAGCGATGAAAAAGGGCTGAGGACGTGGTTGTGTCAGGCCTGGCTAGCCCACAACGAAGATGTTAGCCCAAGAAACGGAGTAGTGTGATACTGCTCCCCCCAACCCAATTTAATGTTGGAAAAGGGGTCAAGATGGATATATATATTTTTATATTTTTTTTTGTGCGTCCCTAGGAAGTACTGTTGAAAATATCTGCACATAATGGCCCACATTTGCAAAAATATAGCACATTGATAGAGATGTGCAAAAATGTTTTTTTAAAGTTTGAAAATTCGCGGGCCCTATAAAAAAAAAAACTCGCGATTTGTCGCGATTTACCAAAAAAACACAATTTTTCTCATGCACAACTAAAAAAAAAAAAAGAAAAAAAAAATTGATTGATTTTAATGATTTAAAAGAAAAACAAGCTCATGAGAGTGAAGTTCAGAATCAGTTTTAATTTTAAGCTCAATTTCAGCCTTCAGTTTTCAAAGTTTCCGACAGTTTTTACCAGAATTAATTTCGTCTACACGACCCTCCACCAAATTTACAAAATTAAACATTTTTTATGTGTCTTTTGATATGGATTTGAAGTATTTTGAGGGTTACTCTCGTTCAAACGATTATTAAGATCTCACAATCGCGTTGTATGACCCGGCGCCTCCACCATATCTACCAGCAAGTATTAATTTAATTTCGACTTCGACCCGGCACCTCCACCAAAACTTTTGAAATTTTTTTATTTTTTTTAAATTTCGCGACCTAATTCGCATTTAAGGACATAATTGCTAATTTCGCCACTAGTTCGCGGTATCAACTAAAATTTCGCGAAATTTCGCGAATTGGAAATTGGTACCATTCAAACACAAATTTATGACATTCATGTGCAAACTGAATTTGAAGGGATTATTGCAACTTTAAAAAATTCGCAAATTTCGTTGTCACCATTTTTTGCACAAACTCTACACATTGAACTTGACATTGAATGGCATTGTACAAAGGTAATGTGAAATTACATTGATATACTTTTTTAAATACTGATGAAAAATAAATATTTATTTACCACAGTAGCAAATATACAAATACTACTCAACGAGTCACCAACTTCATAAAGTGAATCAGTAGAATGTAAGATATACCTGAGGCAGAGCGGATCGTACTCTCGCACACCCTGTTCCATGATGGAGAGGGACGAGTCCAGCCATGCAACGTTCATCCTCGCTTTTTCTACTAGCGACTTGGGTCTAACCAGTTTGCTTCGAACTTCGGGACTCGGCTGAGCAGGACTGGTAGCGAGGGAGGAGTCTAGACTTCCGTTTAACATCTCCAACGTCATGTTGTGATTGGCATTTGGTGAGTAGCCTCCATTTGTGTCTATGCCGTTACGTTTCCATGTGCCACCCTAGAAACATAAAAAAATCATTGTACTTTTATACTAAGAGTGAAGAGCATAGACAGTGTAGGCATTATAAATTAGTAATCAACACTCAACAGGGAATGTGTAGTGCTAGAAAAATAGTACGGTACTTAAGTAAAATATATGATGTTTTAATGTTGTTATGGGGAGAGGGTGAATGAATACTGAATTTAGCATAGGCCTAGTGGAAAAAAGTAATTACACATACATAATTGTTAACTCACACAAGATGGAATAAAAATACAATTAATTTCATGGATGTCCATCAATATCGATATATTGCAACAGTATATTTATTATTTATGATATTCAAAGAAAAGCATAAAACCACGCAAACACAAAGTAAACTTAAAATTTCCATAACGAATCTTGATTTTGGGTAAATATTTGTAGCTGGTAGTTCTGTAATCACCAATCACATACCAAATTGTTCAATTGAATTAGTCTTTTTGGTGGGAAACAAGATTTCTTGTCTTGAAGTTATATTTTATGTTGCAGGAAAAAATACCAATCAGCAATATATTGATATTGTTTGTAACCTACCTTTTATTTAGCAATATCAATATTTGATTTTGATCATTTATGGCATCCCTAAAAAATTGGCGCAAATGAGTATTAATTCGGCCTCTTGTCATCGCGCATAAGAAGAACAGAATAAAAACTAATATCTTTATTCACGTTGACAGGCACATGGTATACATGTTTAACTCCAGTGGAGAAGGTGAAAAGCCTAAAATTAAGTGTTTTAATGTAAAGTAAAAGTAGATGCTTAAACCTAGTACAAAGAATAGCTATTAAAAGGTAAAAATAAATAAGATACCAACAAGACAGAACATGAAAATACAAAGATCATAGAAAAGTGGAAGTGCCAGAGGCACTCATATTGACTCATGATTATGGAGAACACCAAACTCAACGGGTTTGTAAAAGTTGCTTGGTAAAACATACAGCAATACACTGTTATAGTGAGGCCTGTGAACAGCAAACATTAGAAAGAATTGTTGATTGTTTGCACAAGCACTTATTTCCAATGTTGATAAAGCATTTTTTTACAGGCGAACATACATGTCTTTGAATTAATTTAAGGTTTGAATCAGTTACAGAAGAAAACTAAATTGCAATTGAACAGTGATTACTACTGATTATAAATTATAATTAACAGATATAAATAAAAACAATTAGTGTACGTACGTAGTACATATTATTTTAGTATCACTGTCAAGTTAAGCTTACCAGCTGTCAAATCCTAACAAACTAATAAAAATAAAAAAACATAGAAACCTATCTGTACAATATTAATTGAATAACATTGTACAGCCCGACACTAAGGCTTATATTTTTACATCTTGTCCAACACGAGTGTGCAACTTGCAGTTCATGTAACAAATGGGAAACAAATGAGAGTAAGCTACTAACCGTGCTCGCAGGTGAACTGATGGGCGATGTGGCACTGTGGCGTGTGGGAGTCATGGGCGCACACATGAATGGAGCGGGCGAGTGTTCTAAGCTCCCTGTTGAACCGCTGGGACTGTGGTTCGAAATGAATGTGTTGGTGTCGGCTGGTGGATGGAGGCCGTTTGTCCCGTTCCTTCGGTCGTCTGGGTGTCTCTTTTTGGGAAGGTCTTTCAGATTGTACTTGAGGTGATTTGGCTCCAATGGTTTACAGAAAGAAATTTCTTCGGGGTGTCGAAGTCCTGTGAAGAAGAATTTGTGCTTTAATATTAAAAACTAACATTCCAGTTTTAAATACAACATGAGTGCAGTGGCGGCTGTAGTGTATGTGCACCAGTGCACGTGCCCCCTATCTCTAGCTCTCCGATTCAGTTTTTATTAAATTCTGAAATTAAATTATTAATTCTCATGATCGTACGAGGTACACACCAAGAGATTGTACTTTTCCGTGTGTTGAACATGGGTAGAAAAAACGTGGCTGGTCGCTGGCTTCCTTTCTCTAAGCGGCCCAAAACGCTCATAAATGTGCACGTCGAGATGTGTGTCCTAGGCGGTCAGGGCTGGAGTGGGAGGGTTTGAATAGAGGAGACAGTACCTGTCACCCGGTCAATCACCAAGAAGAAGCTATTTTTCGGGTTAGGATGCTTTCATTCAGTAAACCATTTACCTAGCGTGGTCAGATGTGTTTCGAGTTTGTGTCTGTGTCTGTGGGTCGATTCGTGTGCTAAGCAATGTACTACAAATAGGTAAGGCCCTACATTGACTAATTTATAACTTTCTTATAATAAGTAGGCCCTACTGGAATTGTGACAGAAACACATTTTAACCCCACCTCACCCCGCCGCCGCCCAGGCGCGTAGGAAGGGGGGAATGGGGGGAATTCCCCCTCCCCACTTTTTACCGTTACCCCCCCATGAGTAATGAGTAATGACCAACAATTTCTATAATTTCCCACTATTGTTGGACGTGATTGCGAACGTAATGATATTATGATATGCATTCGATGGTTGTAAGTTGTAACATGGTCTATCTCGTCACTATTAGTATTCTTTTTTAAATAGTTTTATAGTATTTATTGTACAAAAAATACATTAATTTGGTGTTGCATTCAGCCCACTAATTTTTTCTAGAACGCACCAAACACAGTCTAAAAACCTGATTTTCAAAAATTTTGCCTGCGGCGCTGAAGTTGGGGGGAGGAGCCCCCCAAACCCCCTGTGCTGGGTCCCTTAAAGTTCGGCAGAAGATTTGTTGTGCCACCCATAAAAACGAGACCACGAGCCGCCACTGCATGAGTACGGTAGATGGAAACATGATGCAGAAACAAAGCAATTAGCCGATTCAATGTTATTGCCAGGATTAAAATTAGAATTTTTTATTAAATTAAGAGCAGGTGAACTGATTGGCGATGTGGCACTGTGGCGTGTGGGTGTCATGGGACACATGAATGGAGCGGGTGAGTGTTCTAAGCCCCCCGGTTCTATAACCCACAAAATTGTACACTGTAGACTGGTTCTTGGTTGGTCTCCGTCACTAGGGAGGCCAATTATCAATTCTCTCCACCATAAGGGTAACTTACATACTCATTAAATCAGAACGGGCACAAGAGAACGAATATGAATGCTTGTAGTTAGTAGTCTCAGTCAATCAAATTATTGAAAAAAACTTAGGGAGCCATAGAAATATGTTTTTATAGAATCTTGAGTTACAACTTCATTCATCAGTTGGGATCATTTTCTTTGTCAGATATTGACTTCATTTGAATTGATTAATGACATCAATTGACAATCAATTGTGTGTTAACATTGAATTTATTTTCAGTTGAATGAATGACATTGTATGGTAATTTGGATCACATTGGAGTGGATTAATGACATACATTTATTGAGTTACTTAGTAACCTCTGAAGTAAAACGTTGACTTTTTTACTTTGCACTTACACAACATTAATAATACGTAATGTTATGAAATTGTAAATTATACATTGCATGAATCAAATGAGTAATATGTTTGTTACTTTACATTAAATTAGAATGAAAATAAATATAATGAAGATAAATTATGTGTTATTTTATAAATTGGAGGATGCCAAATAAGATGATTTACCTAGATCCTTGCATAGGTTGACAACTGCGTTGAATGTCTTGATCGAGAAGTCAACTCTGCAGTCAAGATATCGCAAGTCTGGCAGTTGAACTCGAAGTGTTTTGTGCATGGGCGTGAAGTGAAGCAGCGCGTCTGCTTGGACCCCGCACTGGTCGAGGGTAGAACGTGTCCGCGCCAGCCAAATGTTGCGTACTGGCCACCAAAGCGCATGGTCAGACCAGTCCATTGCAATGTCTGTCAACAAGAGAAATAACATGATAAAGGATTTGTTCTTATACTTTATAATATACTGGAATTAGATAGAAACAGGTGAAATTATCTGTAATTATTAGAATTACAACAAATTGTATTATTAAAAATAGATATATACGGTTAGTTTGGTTTTAACTTGTTTTTTTGAGGAAGAACATAAGATATAGGAAGTCGGCCTAATGCTAAACAAAATAGGGGAGCCTATTGCCACATAGAACAATTCAATAAATAAAATCTTTGAAGTTGGTTAGTGCATAAAGAAAAATGTTATTTTATATAGTTGAAGAAAATAGCACACAAACAATCCTTTTCATCAAGGTTGCCTTTCAGACATGTAATAATATTATAACATTTAATTTTCGTGAACAATTCATTCATTACACCTGCCAAATTATGAATATTGTGTAGACCTACAGGCTATTAGCATTAATTGATTTAATATTATTAAACAGGGATTACAACTTGATTGATATGTGTTTGAAAGCAGTTTTTTCGTAAATTTTTATTTACCTTATCGCTTAAAAACAACAACAAATCAATGAAAATAGGACATAATATAAAAAAGTTCATACTAAAAAGTTCAAAAATGAATAAAAAGTTTTAATTATCAAGCATGATGGCATGCATGATGGCAATGTGGGAATTTGAGAAAAAGAAGAATTATCTACCCAATTCAAGAGTACAAACTTGTTTAAACAAGATGAAAATATTGCTGCATTACTAATATGTATGTTCAGAATTAATTCTTTATACAGTATGTACTGTTTTGTATGTAAAGGTGGTGAGGTACATTGCAAAATATGGGCGAGTTAGTTAGATCACACTACTAAACAAATACACACTAAGAAGTTTATTTTAAAGGGTGTTTTCATGACATGTTTATAAATAATGCAAATACAGTCTTTTAGAAGACAGTAGATTATACTGGTTTAATTTTGGATGAGCGTAGCGAGCGAAGCGAAGATTCCATTTCACTACACTGGAGAAAAAAATCCGGAATGTTTTTTTTTATTTCTTTTTTTTGTATGTATTTTTGTGTGTTTGTTAGCACGATTCCGGCTAAACCGATACTCCAATTGCAATGCAATTTTCTGGAGGCCTTCGAAATCTCTGAACTTAGAACTGCCACGTTTTTGAGCGCAATCGGAAAATTATTTCTCATGAAAATCGCAATTTTACAATTTTTTTCGATTTAAAAAAAAATTCTTCGACTCACAGAACCTAAGATATCCGTGTGAAATTTGAGGCAACCGAAAAATTATTTCTCATAAAAATCGAAATTTTACAGGTTTTTCTTTTTTAAAACAATTCTTTGACTTATAACACCTACATGCTTTATCCTATTGTAATGATTTTTTTCACAGAACCTTAATTTTATGAATTAATATATTCGTGTAAAATTTGAGCGCATTCGAATAATTATTTTTTATGAATATCGCAATTTTACGATTTTTTTATTTTTTTAAAAGAAATAAAAATATTAAGTTATTTTTTTAAATTTTATTTCATTAAAAAAAATTCTTCGACTTTGAAATAATTTTTTCACAGAACAACAGAAAATCTGCATAACACATGGCAGCTCAATGCACCAATTACGCTCATCCAACAACGCGGCGGGACTTAAGCGTTTTCCTAGTTTATGTACATATCCTTATATATTGGTATTTATTTTAAAATATGATGGATTACTGTATCAGTCACAAACAAAGATGGTAGTATATAACCGTCGCAAACATGTAAGTACGTTATGTGGGCGAGCCGCGAGAGAGTTGGAACATTGTCATTGATAATGGTCAGACCTTGAAGGAATGTGCTCTTGTTAGTGGTTACATAATTACGTGAGATCCTAGCCTTACAAGTGACACTGTGGAACCTATTATTAAAAAAACAATTTATGTAAGAAGCCGCCTATTATTCTATAACAAATTATATACAATCAAGATTTTGGTCTTATTAATAAAGTTCAAAATAGGTACTGAATAAGATAGGGCCAGGCAGCCAAATGCTTAATCATTGTCAGATAGATACCCACACTGACATACACAAAAATTTCACAAGAGTGTGGGATGAGTGGTAGAAGGTATGTTTTTATTTCTTTAAAGGTGTTCACTGTTTGTCCACAACAACACTAAACGGCTGGGCGTGAAGGTCGAGGCTTGGAAGTGTGACATCATTCACGGCCATACAACATCACACCTCGAGCTGGGAATTTATAATTATGTGCATAAATTATTTAGTTTAGGATGCCTTACGAAGATTTATATATGGCAGAGGTAGCCTACTAATTAAATTACTTTTGAAATGTAGCTTTTGCAGTATTCATGCATTAAATGGCACACCCAGGTTTTAATTCTAGTGGAGGGAGGGGTCGTCCATCACATTATGTTAGTGCCAGTATGTTGTTTGACAAATTAACGTACAAAGTCCCAGCAAAATGGTAGCAACAATTTTTTTATCCGTCCCTATTTCCAAAATAATGTTCAGGTTGTTTCAGAAATGTTAAAACATCATTCGACTGTAGAATCAGTTTAAAACAATCAGTACACCCTTCCCTTAGATGATCTATATACATTTTTGGTTACACACAAAATATAAAATCAATTAAACATAATAATAATAATAATAATAATAATAATAATAATAATAATAATAATAATAATAAAATAATAAAACAGGCTGAAGTTTAAACGATTATAGATTATAGTTTTAAGTTAAAGCTTCTCATTGACTACATATTATAAACATAGTAAAAAAAAATACGATTTTCCCTCGGTTTTGCTATTTTAACAAGTTCGCCGACAAATTCGAGCAGCCTTCTTATGTAACAGTGGAAATATTTAGGCCACGTGTGACGCGCATTTTAAAGCATTCTGTCACCGTAATTAGACTTAATTGATGACGTAGTACTAATAACTGACGCGTTATTGACGGCGCAGCCATGCACACGCACGCGTGCTGTGTGTATGTAGTGTGGAGTGCCACTTCATCAAGGCTAACTGGTTTGACCACTGATTCCAAATTTGGATATGTCGCATGAATGCAATATAGGCCCGTGACGTCGCTCTAAAATCTTGCTTTCGAAGAACCAACAGCGGTCTCGGTCGGTCACATCCGCGTTTCCAACTTTCGCACGTTCTACTAGTAGGAAGTTCCGTACTACAACTCGGAGAATTAATCTTTAGTTATTAAATTCTGTCTGTTCCCTATTAGATATTTTTTGTTTATAATTATATCAAATGCCTGGTAATGATTACAAACAATTGTTTATATGCAGAGTTCGATTCCTTGGTTTCATAAGGCACAGACTTGCAAGTTGCACCCCACCCCAAACCATTTAAGCCACTTTCGACGGTATTTGTGGAATATGATATTCGAGATCCACATTTTTTGGTTTTACTATAACTAATTTGTTATAACATTTTTGTGTAACGGTAGCGTATTACACAAATCAATTTTAAAAAATACGTAATGACGAACACAAATAATATGCATTCCTACTACGTCGGATTCAAGCCCACGCCCTCTTATTTCATTACAGTCCTGACACAGGTGGATTCGCTGAAGAAGAATTAAGATTGATTGAATGTGGGTGTAATTCGATGTGACAATTTCACGCTACATAAGGTACGAGGAAGAGGGGATTAAAATTTTGATTTAACAACCCCTTTCTTTATCCCATCCAGATTACGTTTCCTAGTGCATCAGACTATGAAGTACTCATAAATAAAGCAATATTGTAAGCGCTAGTGGGGAGTCTTTTATAAATAATTTGAGATCAGCTTAACAACAGCTGTACGTTTATCGCGAACTATGATGAAATAGCTAAGAAGAAATTATAGTCCTAATAAGAAATAGGTGAGGTAACCTTTTTGCTTTCCAATGATTCCGAATACACATATTGAACGAACTAATGATATTGTTTTAAAACAATCATGGCTACAATTTTTACCATTTCACAATACTGCTTCTATTTTTCGTCACAACTAATACAAATTGAGACACTTTTCGGTTATTGCATTGGAAACGCTAGAAATGTAGCCGTCGTTGATGAATTTCTAGTCAAAATCTCACCGATAAAAGATAATATGTAAAAAAAAATCGTGGCATGCAAATCATGTGAGTTGCGTTCTGATAGGAAGATTCAGCCTTCATCCAGACAAGATGACATTATTTTAGTTTTTGATCGTCGTCAGCACTGTCATAGTTCACTCCCACATTAAACCGCAAAATAAGCAAACAATCGGCGCTTTTGAAAAGTTAACCATGAGACGTTTCATGACGAGTGTTAAAACGATTTTGCATCATACATATATATTTGATATTATCAAAAAAAATCTTTAGTATTTAAGTGCCACTTTACACGGAACAATTATAATTGTTAATAACATTTTCGTGAAAATACACAAAAACAAGATATTTCCAATTATCCATACCGTCTTCTTTGAATTGGGTAATAATGTGTTAGATGCAGAATTTCACATGACATAAATTTCCGTGATATCTCAAGGAAAAATACAAAAAGTGTTAGGCATAATTTCTGGAATTAACTGACGTAACTAATATTATTCAATTACAAAATTAAACATCTCCCCAAAAAAACGTGAGACCGTTCACTGAAACCACTTTATACAACCGTCACGAATCTTAAAAAGTAAAAAACAAATTGAATAACAAGTTTAATTAACTTCACTAATAGTAAGGGACAGGAAATTTATGACTGGCTGTTCTGTATGATATCATAATATACTCCTGTAAAGTGGTGAGGGTAATTGCACCAATCACAAGTAGGTCTATTAGAGTGGAAATCACTATGCAACAAGTAACGACTAAGTGGACGTATCCTTCTTGAATTAAAATGCTGAGGGTTTCAACTTTCAACAGCTATAGCACGCAAGACAAGGTCAATTCACTGCAATGTAATATCAATTGCGTTGAGGCATGTCCTTGAATATGAATTAATAGACGTCCTCACTATAATAAGACAGCAGCAGCAGCGCACTTTAATCATCACAACCCACACAACACGTCGGCAACGCCAAAGAAGGACGCAAATTACACGACGGGCACGCTCCCTGTAATAACCTATACCGAAAACACTTCTGCGCGCATTTGTTTCGTTGAGATAGGTTTCATTAGCCTACGTAAAATAAGGCCTGTAGAAAGAGAGTACAGAAGAGTTCAATGCATCGCTAATGAAAGATAATTATTGTGTGCGCGGGGGTAATGTTTTTTAGACTGGTTGTAAGAGCAAGTATAGCAAGTGATCTTGATACGACGCATGGTAATAAGGAAACGGCAGGATCATAGAGTTAGTGAAATGAATACTTTTAATTTAATGGTTTAAGTGAGTTGCTACTTGCTAGGGCAGGGCTGCTGGCAATTCAAATTTAACTACAAGCATAATACATATAACCGCAACAGTTGGAACCACGCACACATAGGCTACAGGCATTAGTAGAGACCGGTAGACAGGCAGTTGCCATGTTAAAAAACGAAAATGTCAAATCGCGTAATATCCGGTACCCGTTAAATACATGATGCCAGCCAACTTTGTTTCTACCAAAATGAGAATTATCAAAATTCATCCTTCGAACAAAGAATATTTTGTTTATGTTGAGAGCATGACAAATTTCATACAGTGTTTAGCAAATAAAAATTGGCTGATATTTTCAAAAGAGTAAATCCTTTCCCAATACCAGAAAACATTCATTAATGGTGACGAACAACGAACGGGTATAGCAAAATAGATGTGGGAACATTATCACTCCACATTACTTTGACACGTAATTTCGACTTGCAATTAAAATTGATTTATTGTTGTTTGGGCTTTTACGTCCTCGTTGACGTCGAATAGTTATGTTTGTCATTAGTCCAAATGATATAAAAACATCCAGTGAAAAGCGATTACCTCAGAGCGCCTTGTGCCAAGGTTTATTCTGGTCACAAAATGACGGTGTATTTTTTAGTAACCGTTCACAATAGCTGATACGTCTACCAAAGAACTGTAAATTCAAGCCAGTTCGTGTAAATACCAGAATATATACAATACCAATACACAAATTGACCCGAACTTATATACAATGAGGTTTTTAATACGCCATTGCAAAACATTTTCACTTTGTAAGCTTTATAGTTTGCAACTCGGCAAATATAACACTAAATAGACAGCCAAAAAAGATAATAGCAAACATAATAAAAAATAAATAAAAAAATAATATACCAGAATATTTCAAGACAAAGATGATGGTGACGAATTGATGATATCATACTTGTACGTATTTTACAACAGTACATTACACAGTGGCGTAATTTCAAATCGGAGGCCCCGGGCAAAAAGTAAAGTGGCCCCCCCTTCCAAAAAATCCTAATTAGTTATACCTAAGAATCACCTAAAATGTTTTTTGTCAAGCTTTTGTTTCCGCAAACACGTTGACGACGTCCTGGAGTTGTTTACGTAAGAGTTGAGCTTCCTCGTGCTCCACGGACAACACACTTAGTCCACGCAAACGTTCTTTCCCCATCGTACTTCTCAGGTAGTTTTTTTTATTATTTCTAATTTTGAAAAAAATCTTTCAGCGGTGGCAACTGTAACGGGGATTGTTAAAAAAAGATTCAGTGCAGTACACACATTGGGAAAACTGGCAGAAAGAGCAAAATTTTAAATTATTCCACAAAGCAACAAGTTCTTTCACTGTTTTTTAGCATCTTCGTATTTTCCACGAAATTCATCATGTGCATTGTTGATGGAGAGGTCCCGAGTTTATTCGTTGTAAATTAATCGAAACAGCGTCGGTATGTTAAGATCTTAGACTGCAACACGACTTGGAGGCTCTCGTTCAGACGGAAGTTCGCTTATTATCACAATTTTTGATAACAAACCCCACAAACCCAGGCCTCACACCTATTTTCTAAAGGGAAAGCTGTTGGTGCCTTTTATCGCCGAAGGCGAGAAAATTTGCGAATTTACAACTTTAGATGGCCTAAAACCGTGTTTAAAAAATCGGTAAGATATTGAAAAGTGAAATCCTATTCCAACTCAAAAATGTGTATTCGCTATTTTTTTTACTAAATTATAGGAAAATAACATAAAAATAGGTTATATCTCAAGGGGCCCCTGTGGGGCCCCCTCGAGCCGGGGGCCCCCGGGCATTGCCCGGGCGGTAGTTACGCCACTGACATTACAACGACTAAAACAAAGAAAACCAGTTAAGTTTGATTATACACGATGAAGGTTTACAATAGGTGAGTTAAATCATTCTTGCAGGGGCGTTGAGATCAGCACTGTTTTGTACAATGTAATTATTGTAGAGTACTTTTACATGCACCATTTACATACAGGGCGCCACCTAGATCTCCCAAGGCCTCACATTTCAGACAACCAGACTATGTACATTAATTTACAATTAAATGAATGAACTTTTTTGAAACCTATTTAAAGGTAGGCAACATTTCGCGTCGCTATTTATTTAACATGAGTATCAAGGATTGCCAGAAAACCTGTCATTTACACTTTTTAACTTTTATCATAGCACCCGAGGGAGAATTAGCTGCTTTATACCATGGACTAACACTATGAGACACCTTGTTTGCTATTTTATATCTCTCATTCCAGTCAATTATAGTGAAACACTAGACTTTACATCCAAAGATTAGGAATGCGGAATGCATATTGTCTATTGGAAAGAATTCGAGC
Organism: Sweltsa coloradensis; assembly: GCA_024449915.1. Classification (NCBI taxonomy): domain Eukaryota; kingdom Metazoa; phylum Arthropoda; class Insecta; order Plecoptera; family Chloroperlidae; genus Sweltsa; species Sweltsa coloradensis. Next base: position 24,027 of record JAMZAV010003106.1, read on the forward strand.
TGCCATCGAAGATTTATTTTTATAGTTTTTAAACGGATGCAGAGATTGTTTCGATCCGCTCACCTCCGGCCATCTTTGAAAAATCCTGTTTGCTGAAATATTTTGATTTCGCCAGAAGCTATTATGATCTGCTAGAATTTCAACAGTTCGAGGCACATAAGCGCCATTGCATCGACGTCACGTCCTACATTGGTCGCCAGCCAGCACCGGAAGCCTAGTTCCGATTGCTCCCAGCTATTTCAGGAAAGACTCACTCCAAGAATAATTTTCAAATAATTGTGAAGAAATGTGAGAATAGGGGAGAGAGAGAGCACGCTCACAAGCGAGGCGCGCGTGACTGCCTCAATTAAAAATTCAACTATTATTGGGAAAGAGTATGATCGCGAAAACTCCCGTTTTGGCTCAATGGCACTACATGAAATAAGACAACCAGAATAATAATTATATTGCTTCTTGAATACCAACAATCGAACATTGGAACGAACGTTTTGGTAAAAGTTAACTGCTGGCAGTGTGTCCGCCACTGAGAACCTTGTTTATGGTGTCGGTGGAGGGAATGTAAGTTTAGGCCCCCAACTCCTAACTTATAGAATCACAGCCGATAAAGGTAGCTCCGCCATAACACGTGATTTTCTAAGTTAGTACGTCGAGCGCTCTATCCCCGACACATGGGAATAATATTAATTATAACTGAATTGTTTACATACACTTTACTCAGTTACTAATTAGTTATAACTTATGATGCAAGTGCTGGGAATGAATCGTACCGACACCCCTGCGTTTAACAGGGTATTACCCATGCAGTAACTCTTGCACTCAATGGACGATTCCAAATCCTATGTGTGAGTTATGATTTGATAAGAAGGAAACGGATGAGTTGAAACCGATTAGTAGATACCCTAGAGGAAGTACGAACTTGGCATGCATGCACATTTACTACGAAGTTATCGCTTGGAGCAGACAAACACGCTTCTTGACTTTTATTGCTTCTATTATCAGTAATGCCGACATAAAATGCAGAGCGATACTGATAACCATTTATTCTTCTAGGTCGTAAATAAAATTAGAACCAACATTAAAAATAATAAAGTGCCAGTATGAGATCTCTTCGCGAATCACATATACCAAACGAAGCTCGTTCACAAGGGCCTTCATTTAACTTATTCGTTGAACCGTGTTAGTTACATAAGCGAAGCGATGACCCCTTGACATGGTCAAAACGTTGTTTGGAAGCAATACAGGAAACGGTGGGATTGTCTTCGAAGCGATGCACACTTCCTGTCAGCAGGGCTGCCATTCTAATCACTTGCAAGCTCTGCATCCGTGCATTCAGTCACGTGACTCCACACTTGATGGGCGTGGGTTCGAATCCCAAGAAAGGCATGCAACTCCATTGCTAACGCTATCACAAGAATCGGTTATGAATATAAAGTGGCGGTTGTGTCGATATAAGTACTATTAATAATTAACTTATGTCCACCACTGAAAATGGGTTCTTGTATTGAGTGGCTAGACTAAATACAAATTTAGTTATGTTGAATTTGGTTACAAAGATGATAATTTTGTCGTGATGCTACGAGTATATAATAATTGTTTTGGATAAATGGTGTCAAGTCTAAAAATGGAAACATTTTACTCTGCACCATGAGCGTAGCGTAGTAAGTTCATCTTATCCCGATTAGTGATTGCTGATTGGTGCTCTGCAAGCAGCTACGATGATATAAATAAACAAGGAGAAAGGTAAAGAATTACCAGCACGCAAAGTAGCATAACCTCCAGCGCCAGGGGAATAATGGGCAATATCACATGCTTTCATCAATCAAACCGTGGAAAATAACAAACTCAACATAAATGCGCAGGTCGTTAGATTACACATGCTCTTATCATTAATCACACACTTGTTCGCTAATGTTCTTACGTCAATCAAACGCTCTCCGCATCAAAGTTGCCCCCATACATCCAATTTGGCATTTTGCTTTCACGCTCTTTCAGCATCATCTTCAAAAGTTCTTGTTTAGCACAAACTCCAAACTCGCTGAAGGCTCTCTGAGGAGATGATGTGTAACGAACAATGCTTATCACTCAGTATTGTGCAAGACTGGACAAAGTTCGAAATCTTTATTTAATTATAGCATGGGAACGTTACTATTCGAGCCGAAAATGTGCGTTCGTACTTTTCGAATTCGATCCATCTAGATTCTAGACAATGTTTTACGGCGTACTCAGGAATACGTTGTTGTAATATTAGTATTTCAAACGTTTACTTAACTGTAGTTCATTGTTGTGTCTGCATCTATATAATTATTATAGATTTATTTAGTTGTCCTCCTTTATCGGTGAAGCCAATCCTCGAACATGGTTGGCCTGATCAACCAAAAATTGCACTTTTTGTGGACTTTGAGGACTGGCACGAAAAAATCTGTAATTAGATTTGTCTTGATTCGAACGATGATATGTATATCCTCGTGTATCCAAAGTAGAAGTCTGAATCTCCGATGAGTTCACCAGCCTCTTATGTATCATTCAACCTCGTCAGTATCGATCGATGTTCACGATTCACTTAGTTGCTGGTTCGATGTCCTCACCAATCCTACAGGTATAATTTGTTTGGCTATTCTCAGATATTAGGTGACAGTCCCTCGAAGGCAGATGTAGGGGCGAAGTACTTGAAACTAGATATTCTACAGAATATAAATGTTGTTTACAGTATTGATCCCAGATTCACCTTTACAAAATCCTCAAAGGGATGTATTATACTATCATTTTGCAAGATAGGTGATAGGGAAAGTCAGAGGTGATGTATATCGTAGGGAGGGTTACTGACAGGGGTAAGTAAAAACAAGATTAGCTCTGAGAAAGTGAAAGGAAGGAAGCCTTCCAAACAAACTCATTTGAAGTTCCTCCAAGATTATCCGTATTGAGATCCCAATTACTTCCAAATTAGTATCTCCTCATTATCTTACTTCGTTTTTTTTAAATTTAAATAACGTTCAGCGATTTCTGTATGCCTACAATAGATGTTTCATACAAAAAAATGAGTTGCTCATTAAAAATAATTAATAATGATAATAGGTCTACCAAAATATTTCGCTTTTGAGTCTTCGATTGTAAATTAATATATTACAAACTTTGGAATTATGTACGAGAACACATATCTACAAATCTATAGAGATAAGAGATATTTTTCGTGAATGTGATTACTGGTGAGCGTTTACAAACATCACTTTTCTCTTTGTTATTTCACCGCAATAATAATAAAAAGTTGTGAAATCTTAGCCGTCCTTTCCATCTTGTGGTTAAAACCCGATTTTGTGGGTTATAATCCCACGTGGGGTACACTAAACGAAAATAATTTGAGCGGTTGTCTTTCGAAATCACAATCGTACAATTCCCAAGTTGTAGAACAATAGACAAAATGTAATAATAAGCTGTCAGCAACGTCAAAACCACAATATTATCAAACATGGTACCTACCTATTACTCTCACGGTGAAAATAACAACAAAAAATAGGCGGACTCAATGGTATCACTCTTTTCGTGGGAAACTCGCGACCTCTATATGATACAAGCACAGATAACGTGGCACAAGACTCATCAGGGGTTCAATAGTACCAATAAAACGAATATATAACACAAATGTGTGGGCTGTAGATTACAGTAATTAACATTAGGCCAATGAAGCCTGAAGCTGAAGGCGTCCTGTTAATTTATTACCCGTATGGACACATCCGAACGCAACTATAGGGAAAGATAACATCTACGTGGAAAATAAAGTTTGCGATACCGGTTAAGCCACATGAATATTAATTACTTCTGTATCCTTCACGCCCTGGCTTTATGTCATGGCCGCTGACCATGAACATAAACACACGTTACCTAAGAATTCTACAAGCTTTTTAGAACCACATAATGCATCCGTATAAAATATGCGTAACGTCATAATCATCTTGATTGATCACCTTGGTTAAGTGACCGTGAAATATTGATTGAGGTTATAGAACAGGAAGGAACGGATGACTCCATTTTGTCCCGCACCCACTCGAAGCCTCAGTCAAAAACACGTGTAAGTTACACTAGGCAGAACAGCGCATTAATCGGGAAACACTCTCGTCGGTGTAATTGAGTATGTGGAAATCAATCCAGAATTTAAAAAAAACAATCAGCCGAGTATCGAACCCGGGTCTCCCGGTTGCCGGTTGCTGAAGTTGCTCTGGAATATGAATTATAATTATGTTGGCTCGAATCCCATAGTTAAATAATTCTATTTCTATGATGCAACACTAAGTTAAATTCCTAGATCTGCAGATTGTAAAGTTTACTTGAGGCGAGCCAACAAACTTTGTTCATTGACAAACTCAACGTGCGTTTCTCGCCTACGCGCGAGTCCATCTTACACAATACACATGTTTTGTTGTCTCAAAGAGTAGGAGTACATGAACATTTTCGGCCTTATAAATTTCCACCAAGTACGGGCAAGTAGAATCATCTATGTGCTTTGTTTAAAATATTGATAATGTGAAATTCCAAATTAGTATCCGAATTTGAAATTTTCTTTTGTCATAGTTGGTGGGAAATTCAAATTGCATCACACCCTCGAAGATTTCTATGGAAATCACATATGAAAGGAGTCATTATGTTCTTCTCGAAATCGCAGTTATTTATTGAGTCTTGCAAACATTCGCACGAATTGCGAGACATAGAAGTGGTGATTGTGTTTATAGAAGCTTTTCCTGTGATTGCAGTCGGAATGGGGCGGATCAGGAAGGAATATATATACACACAGATCGATTAATCACAATAAAACCATTCCATTTAAGGGGGGAAATACAACACACGAAGATAAATCACTATCCCCTAAGCAAACCACTATCATTCAGCCAGGTCGTTGCCGCCGTTATCAACCTGATAGCGCAACCCCATGACCTTGAGCGAGAATATAATCGATATGTTGTTATTGGATACCTGCTCTGCTTTGCTACACGTCCACAGATGTGAACGACACGGTCCTAGCACCTAGCTGTACACAATAACAATCAATTGAGGCAGAGATCAAACAAATAAAATCTCATGTCCCCTTCAGATTCTTACACCATCTCGATATCCCCGATCTCCCCTTCTTCCACAATCCCCTTTTTCAAGCGCTAAATCCGTAGGATTATCCAGTAAATCGAAGTTGAATTGAGAATCATAAAAGTTATTTTGAGCGTTTTATAATACATGAATCAAAATATCAACTTGCCAGTTTTACAGTTTCGCAGGCAAAGTAATCCAATTGAAGGGATTATTCATAATTAATGACAAATTAATGGCAAATGTGTTTTCTCGAATTACACGAGGCATAGGCCCTACATATTTCCCCGAACAAACACAAAGAAATGCACAACAAATATATACATGGAGAGTGTTATTTTCAATTCAAACTCTCACTTTATTTTATAGTTGTCATTACAACTTAATTAATTAGGTACTCATTTTGCAAAATCAAATTTTATACTATCTGTTTAAAGTTTTACCGGATAAAATCATACAAATGATAACATAATTTCACGTTAACTGTACAATCACCATCAACAGATTAAATAAATCTTAACGAACAAATCCCCGAGGAAAAACAGTCAAGTGTAAAAAAATGTTATGTGCATATGCAGAAAACACGAAATGCACGTGACGTGATAGTCTGGTGTAAAACAGATTTGAAATGCCCAGTGCTAACTTAGATCACATTGTGGGTTTTCGTTATGAAACAAATTGTCGCAACCACGTGATAGTTGGGAAGTAAGTAGTGGGAGTACAGCCACAGTAATAGGATCAAGTTCTAAATGTTATTGAATTGCATCTGTTCGTGTTTTTGTCAGATGTGCGGTTTCAGTGTCTGCTGCAATGATAGCCTATATTCTGCACATCGAATGGTGACTTGTTGAAGAAAATCATTCTTCAAAACATGCAGAATTATATAACGATTTATGAATCCCTCGATAATAATATGGTGTGAAGTAGATGTTTAGAGGTTACTTTTACGTTTCAGTCTCACACTACACTACAGAACTCGGGTTGATGTATTTATGGCTGGCGTAACACCTGGAACACGATAATACCTCTTATCAATACCATATATATTACGACTATTTCCAGATAGTTGAGCTCTTGCCAAGCATTCCCACATACCAGGCAGAGTACAAACAAGTATTCTTGTTTACTAGTAAAGTTGTTTATACATTATCACCGTACAAGGTTCTAATACTTGATTTATACTTTAATTTGCATATTTTAATTTCGCACGATTTATGCTGATAAGCAGTTACCAGCGTGCAGAGTTCGATACTAATCAAGGTATAATAAAGATTAAAATATGGGCGTTTTCTAAATTATAAACTTAGAGCACCAGCACGCTCCTATAGCAAGCAAGCAATAGACTGATTGAAATATGACAAGTGTCCCTCAAATCTGTTATCTGTGGTTGTAGTAAGCTTTGACTTACTCCAAGAACCAAGGGAAGGCACCCATCCCCTTGGGACTTCCAGCATATTTTATATACATACATTTCTGACGAATTAATAAAACCATGGTGAAACTACTGACGCTTCGTCAAGTTATAAAATATATGCATTCTATTCTCTGGACTTCTTGCCTTCTACACCCAAAAGGTGCAGGAGTAACGAACATCGCGATGGAAAAAGGTACCGTATAACAACCTGAGACTCACATGCAGCAGAAATTTATCGATTTTCCTGAAGTGTTATGTTTTACGGATTCGCTCAGCAAAGATAAGTCGTGTGCAATAACAGATGAGATGACGCGAATCTGGGAAAGTTCTGATGAATTCCGCCACCCCACCCCACCCCACACAGGCACCCTGTATCATCGCGTATGAATCATGCAAGCAATTCTTCGCGAATATGGACAACCCACATCGACTGATTCACCCCTATAATCTAATTCAGTTAAAGACACACTGAGTCATATTTCCCTCAGATTCACCCATTTCTCTGCTGGCTATAGAACAGATTCCGGTCACCAATGATACCCCTGTATAGAATGAAGCCTGAAATTGAGCCATACAATCTAACACTCGTCGGTTAGGGAGACTGACTGGGTCAACTAATTGACCTAACCCCTATCCAAGGGGGACTGCACAAACGCATGGGGAAATAAATATTACACTTGGAAATCATGTCGATTCTTCTAACAGCGGTCAGAGAAATATTTCTCCCGTCTGTCTCCTAAGGCCAAGTGTCCACACAAGACATTCCGAACTAAGTGTTGGAAATGTTGTCCGGCGATGTAATGTTTACATTGTGTGTTTGCTTATTTTCAAGCTTCTCTTGGCAATGTATACAGACTTCGTTGGCGGCCATTCTTATTCAGAAATAAAACAAACCCACAATGCTAAAGCTTTCTTTGTGGACTAAAATAAGACTATAACGAATGGGTGCTCTGGTGATCTGGTGTTGGAAGTTTGTCTAGGTTAATGAAAGGAATGACTGTAGCAAAACTAATCGAGATTAACGCTGTGAAAATTGACGATTTTCAAGATTAAAAGTACATTGTTGCATAAACATGGAAGGGCAAATCGAGAGGGTGAAGTGAACATTCAATGTGCAAGTAATGTTTAGCTTTTATATTTTGTATCTATGCATAGGTCTACTGTGGGATATGTTTGACCGAAAATAAATTGCAACCTCCGTTTGAAGTTCAAGCGAATTCCATTATTACAAACTTTACTTGACAATAAACAATGCATAATTACAATGCCCGGTCCCCTTATTGCATCAAATGGCGGCCGACCGCGAAATTGCTATTGACGTAACCCAATTACCCAGTTTTATAGTTTATAATAATGCCTCGCCCAACTGCGCATTCTCTTGTCATTTACGTGTGCGAAAACGAATTTAATAGACGACTGCAATAATTCGAAACGAAAGAGCACGCCAGGAAATTACGTTCTATTTTTACGTGCTATAAAACATAAACCAAACCGTGAACACTCCCGCACCGAAATTCCTGGCAGTCAAAGAGTCGATCAAATAATGGTAGGGTGTCTATGATTGGTGCAACGCCAATCAACGCGACCATCTGTCGAGGCCACGGAGCGTTATTAGCTTTACGTATTAATTCGGATCACACTCCTCGGATATCGACCCTAGTGATTGACGACGAGGTAGCACGACAAGGGACACACCTCGTCAGCTCCTCCGCCCATCTTCCCACGACCTCAAACAACTAGGTCACGTAATTAGGCCGACCTGCGATGTTTTTAGCGCGATTAATATGTAATTATCTTCGCTAGTGTTATTGTAATCAGTTTTTATGAACATGGTCAAACTCAAATAACGCTCCGACGACAACCCGGAGGTGGCATCCACCGTTGTTGGTATAATAAAGTTGTATCTGCCCGTTGGCATGAACCCATTAAATAACCAATCATGTGCACAACCGAGTTCGGACCGACACATTGCCTTGCAAATTGCTCTCCCCCTGGCATTAGGAAATTGCAATTGCGTGCTGGTAAAATGTGAGCACGGAAGTGGGTGTGCCTTACGATGTTTTTACCACAGTGTTGAGGGACCACTCTATTTAATAATGTGATAATTTACTACTTGCATGCATGTGAAGATCTTTACGTGGTAAAACATATTTCGTTTTATACCGGTAAGTAGATCCAAAGTCGTTTTGGACATAACCGCCACTCACTTGCACGTATGGGTACACCATAAGTAACAACTAACAATGCTAAGCATCAAAATAATATGCCATGAATTACATTTCACCTCATTTCTTAATTTCGTTAATAATGAATTGAAAATGCAACGAGCAAAGAATCTTATATTTTGAAGAATGTTTTGTCTAATCCTTGTTTTACTATTCTATTCAATTCAATGTTGTTTACCTTTTGAACTAATAACTGGGAGTGGGGAGGTTATGCCATAATGTTCTTGTTGTGAAAATGTTCGAAACCGTTATGCAATTTCTTCTAAAGTCAAAAGGTGAATTTGGCCTTATGCTGTCACTTTGATAAATGCTGATTTTCCTACTAACACTAGTTCCTCGAAACTTTCGGAAATTTTAAGCGAAAAAACTTTCAAATCAAGTCGAACGGTGGATAGTTGGGCGTGCAAGAAATCGATAATGTGCCCTTCTGTCACATTAGGAATGCAAACAAAGACAAAGAACTCACGAGTTTCACCCGCGGCTCCTATGGTCACGTGTAGGCCTACGCATCTTTGGATTCACTTTCATCTTACGTAAATTAGTATTTGAGTATCGTACACACACAATGCAAATGAGCATGATGTCAAAGTTTTACTACCAGCATCATAAATCCATGGACTCAGCACTGGGCACGACATTGTGGCGGGAACTATTCGGCTGGCAGCGGATCAGTGAACTACATAAAATACAACGAAACGCACACCCGTTCTGCAATGTTGCACCGAGTCATACCTTATAATTAATTAATTGTTACAATTAGAAAAATTAGAATGGAGAGAAAACAGAAAATGTACATTGATCCATTTTCTTTCAATTCCCACAAATGATTTGATGTGACAATCTAATGAAGTGTGACGCCACATTTTAAATTTGATCCTTGCTAACTAACACCACAGGAATTGAAACTCAAACCAAGAACCATCATTCTCCAGTAAAACCTAATTGACCTCAGCCACAATTATGTAGGAGGATGACATAGAAAGAAGAGTGCAATCCGACTAAAATGTGTTAGGAATAATAAAAGTAACTGTGAAAGAAATCCATTGTGTCAGATGCCGAATTATACAATGAAGAAACGTCTGAATTGATTCGTGCTTTTATCGTAGATATATATTTATATATTTAAGTAGCGTGCGCAATGCTGATTGGCATCGTGTCAAAGTGATTATGCGTACTACCGGCGCCTAAGTGAGAATGAACGTGCAGTATCGTACGAGTGAGCACAATGAATGCAGTGAGAATTGATGATTTGAAAGGTGTGGAAAATAGCTTCAACATATTATATTATATGATTGATCACAATATAACACGATGACACGGACAGAAATGTGCAAGAACATGACAAGAGTGACAACCCTGACAATTATTAGTCGGAATGATTCCGAAAGAAATGGACGTACGCATATCCGGTAAGTATGACTTGTTCGAGTATGAAGTATGAATACACACATTATGAGTGTTGAGGACGAGGAAATGAATGTATTGCAGGATATGAGTGTCAATACTCAATACTAGGGAGACGAGGCGACGACTTAATCGCGATAAGACCCCTAACGGGATGTGGTGGTGGTGGTGGTGGTGGTGAGGATCATGAACGCTAAAAACCGATCAAACGTGCAGACCATATTTTCAAATCTAATTACAATGGAATATAATGAATGAATGATGCCGGTATAGCTTTTGTTTTACCTGCAGCTGAGTAAAGGCGAGTATATTCGTACGTGCGTGTCACCTCCCAACCCTCCCTCCTATTACAAAGCCACTCTTTACACGTCAACACAATTATTGTTTTACGCAGACACCCGACATTTCATTCTCGAAAAGCATAGAAAAACCTAGTCTTGTGTAGAGTAGTCTGTAGATAATGCATTAACGACTTTTAAAACAGTGAAAGAGGTGCTAAAGGTCATCGGTGGCAATCGAGCTAGGGGGCAATACAAAGAACAGAGCGCCGGGGAGCAAGTAAATGTCACCACACCTGGTTGAACCACCAGTCAATGTGCACGGGACGGGATGTTCTACGTGCCAGCGTTTCAGCAACATCTATGCAGCACGTCAAATCAACATTCCAGGCCTGTTATCTGTCGAAATGAACATTTCTTTGATGTAGGCCTAGTCATCTTAGGCTGCACACACACACACACCTCCCCCGACGAAGACAAGCGCCTGGACGGCGGTGCTATTCTTAGACGAGACGGCTGATTCACGTGCTAACAGAACCGAGACACATTGTCAAAGGGAACGTTTCTTTAAATAACCATCCATCTGGTATGGAAATATGTTTTGAAATACATTCATAAGTAACTGCGCGTTGATTGTGAAGTGAACCGACTGTGCAAAACAGGCTGAACATTGCCGAAAGGATTGACTAATGGCTCATATCTATACTTCATCGAGTGGTGTCTACATTAGTGGCCTGCATGTCTTACATGTGCAATTATACTTCGAAGGATGGTTAATGAGTAGGCCTAATGAATTTAGCACATTTGTGAAACGGATTTAGCTCTCCAGCTAATTTGAAACGACTAGATTTCAAAATTGGCAACTTGCATGATGCCAAGTGCAGGGTGCAGATTTCGACTGCTCCGATAGGAGGTAATCAAATATTTAAACATTATTTTTTAAATGAATTAAAATGTAATCGACGTAGGCCTACATGATCAAATTAATATTGATGGCGCCCAATTAGAGTGTAAATCGTAATTGATTACAATGAGGTTCTGTGATTGGAGGAATAGTGGGGATGCATGAGGGTCGGGAGTATGGGGGAGGCAGTGTACCATATATAACCGATTCGTTCCTCTTGCTGAAAAGTTATGCAACCTGACTGCTTCATGGTGTTTTGAGATTTAAACAAAAGGGCGGAAGAGTGTACTGTGGTGACAACAAATTCTTATAATACGAACACCAATTGTGAAGGGGCAATTTCGAATTAGCCTTTCTGGACTTTTTTTAGCTGTAACAATAATGCCTACTCGATCCTTTAGATAGGATTAAATAATGATAATCTTCTAATACAATTAAAGATTCATTAACGGTTACACCATCTCGATTAGCATTCGTGGTCGTTAGGCGCGTAGAAAGATTTCGCAAGAGAATGGGGCTGCTGAATCCAACTTTCCGGGACTGTTCTGGGACCAAGCCGCTCCATTTGCCATGCAAGTTTGGATTATCACATCCTTTCCCTTTGCCCACGAATAAACAGTAAATTTGCATTTGACATGTCAACAAAATACAAATCGTAGAAACTAGAAAGTCATCTTATCTGGCTGGCCCTCGCCACGAATTATGATGAGTTTACGAGTTTCTTTATACAAAATCTCTCTACAGACCTAATGAAGAGCTACAAACGGTTTTCCTTTTACGTGGTGGAGTCATCCATGACGAGTTATTGACACACTGTTGCCAGTTGCCACATAGATCGTGATTTCCTTGAGCAATGCTTGTTGCTACATTCTGCATGTAAACACAAAATGAGCCATGGGATGTCCACGCTCAAATTTAAGCTTTTTGCTTGAACCATGCGACGTAAAAGCAAGAATATTTCAAGCATAGATGCATTAAAAATTAAAAATTGTATCGTGCAGATTACAAGTCCGTTCTTTTACGTTTAGAAATATTTACGATTCGTTCATCTGCCAAAGATTCGAACGGAAATTCGTGGCGACGCGTCGACATTCCAGGCAACGCCCACCTGAAGACTTCAATTTAAACAAGTCGTTAGCAGTGATGGACAACGCAGTCATAATTTGATTTACAAATAACACATTTTTAAAAGTACAAGAACTGACGAAAGTTGATTTCCCTCAACCAGATGTTAGATTCTTCTACATGTGAACCATCGCTGATTTGTCAAAGATCCTCCCCTCCCCTCCCCTCCCAACCTATCCCATCTTTTCAGTATTAAATTTGCTAATTTTATTTTTCGTCGTGTGGGCTATAGTTACTAGGCTCGACGCCAAATAAATTACAACTTTTTCTGGCGGTTCGAGGAAACAATGAGAATAATGTAATTTTTGCAGATACGCCCCTTCGGCTCGATATATAAAAGCAAGTAAATAACTGCCAAATAACTTGTTAACACTGTGGTAATCACCAATCAGATGCTCTGAAGTAATCGATTGGTTATTTGACATATAGATATTTACTTTAAATTTAAATTTAAACGCAGCTTCGTAAATAAATAAAAAGGGAGGGGGTAATGAGTGATCAAGCAAACAGCTATGTATGATCCCATAGCTAAAAACTCCTCGCAGTTATCGAGAACCAAGCAGACCGACCCCACTGAAGCGTACAACAATAAGCTCACTCCTTATATAAATTATTTTACCTTACATTTTCTGAATCCATTATAACCAGCATCTGATAGGGAGTACCTATTCTGTGCATTTAGTATACCCTTTTGTTATGATAGCCCATTGTTGTGGTTCCTTACGCGAATATGTGAATAAGGCAATCAAGAATTCTCTAGATTGTTTCCCTTTCTTATGTTTGTACATATCGCTTTCGCAGCTGTCAATGTTGAAAGCCTGTGACAACAGCGGGGAACAGAAGGACAACAGAAACAGCTGCTATATCTTCTCCGTGCTGGTTGCCATAGGAACGTTCAGATAAGCTGTCGTGTACATTTACTTCAAATGACGTTCACTAACATAACGTCCCAAGTACAATACAGCGTAACTTGACAATATACATTACTAATAATAGCTACTCAATAAATATCTCTATCCCGAGCGATTAGATAAGAAAGTTTCATCCAATTCTGGCCAACTTACATGTGATAAAATAATCAATTTTAGTTTTACGGAGCACAACAACAACATTGTGTGCCCGAGTTTGGTTGGCGCCATTTTAATTTTTAATGTGTTTTATATTATAATTTTTAAAGGATCCCTTGGTTATACATTAATATTCATTTCGAAATTAAGGAACACAATGTATTGTTAAATTTGTTAAATCAAAATAATATGGGTTGAAACCGAATTGAATACATAATTCACGGATCCAACAACAATGACTTATTATTCTTGATTTTTGAACACAATAGACCAGCTTGTAGGTGCATTTAAGTGTAGATAATAAAAAAATCTAAATATCATGATATCAAGGATAATAATTAGGGAGGACCAGCAACTCATTATAAGGCTGACGCTGATTTATACAATTCATTAAAATGCGTCTTCGTTGCATTAAGCGCCATTGAAGATCACCGTAGTTTGCCTGTAGGCTAATTTGGGATATGGGAGCTTGAAAGAGGCCTGAGGTGGGATTTCCAATGTCACTCAGATATTCGAAAAATAGCCGTCCAATAACGGCCCAATTGCAATGTCGTCTGTGGCTGCACGATGTACTGCAGAAGCTCCAATACGGTGACGGCGCCCGTGAGTCCGGTCTACGGTCCGCGGGCGAGAAGCACTAATATTTCACATCGTTCGCAGTTCTCGCTCCGTGGACGAGTTACAACAGAGGGTTCTAGATCTAGGTGATTGAGTAAATTTTATGATCAGAAATTCCAAATTGGGTTTATTAATGTATGTGATGAATGAAAAAAAGTGGTATAAATCTTACCGACTGAAAACTGTGGAATCAAACCGCCCGAAGAAGTATATGTATATTCGAAACGCTGATTTAAGACCACAAATATACTTGAGGCATGATTGCTACAATTTTAACTACTAATTATTACAATTTATTAATGCTGGGTACGTGTAACGTGCGTTTTATTGCGCTAGCTAATACATAAGTATACCTAAATTTACTATGGTTGTGCCTACATTTAATCAGGATGATATTTTAGCTAGCTTGTGCAAAGCCACCTCCTGATGCAACCATGCACTGAATCCATTGATGAACTGGTAAATAAGAATGGGAATTTGAAATGCTTCTGAAGAAAGTGCTGTTTTTTTATTATTCATTTGACATTTGCTACATTGAAACTCGTCACAATTTTTCTTCTCTCCAGTCCGTATCCATAAAAAGTACAGTATGATCGTGTACAACAATCGTACCTATCACTGAGTTTAATGCTTCCGATTTTTTTCTGACTGCATTAACGAAAGATGAAAAAAAGTCACTTTTCTCCGGCCTTTTGATTATGCATTTGTTCTGTAGGTGGCGGCCTATAGAAACATAAATATTTAATATTCGGTACAAACTATTTTCCATGATAACCTATACCATTAACATTCATTCAAATATATTTCTTCATACCTATTACCTATACCCAATAGCTGACCCAGCTGACTCCAATGTAATGCACGTAAGCTACAAACGACGGCAAGGCACGTATGTTAATTAATGAAAGTGAAAAAATAATTGTGAAAGAGAGAAGGAACACCAATGTAATGTGTGTTGAAATTATGAACGGTAATGATTTCCTTTCGAAGTAGTTTTTATGTTTTGCTAACTTGCGTTCTTATATTTTAATTTTCTCGGGTCTATTTGAAATAACTCTTTCACATTGTTTTCTCTATTCAAGAATGCATGAATCAATTTTATAAAGCACACCATATTTTCTCGCTACGTAAATACGTAACGAAGTCATCATTGATACAGAATGAACATTTTGCTTTTGCCCCTTTTCCATTTTGATGTGTCCCCAACCATTGTGTAAATGTTGAAGTACAACTTCAATTCAGCTTTCGATTTTCGGGAGGAAGGAGGGGGGATTTCCCGGTGTGCCGTTTTGCTGCAAATAATGAGCCAATGATGCATGAGAGCTCGAACCAAGCCCATTTGGATTTAGAAAACACTGTATTATTCTAACATGGAATCAAAGCTCTGGCATTATTCCCTTCGGCCTTGCACTTGTGACCGACTATAAAACTCCTCGGAAGGTCGGTAGAAGTGGCGTAAAGTTGTATATAAAATGGCCTTCAGTAAAGTGTTGAATGACTCATCGCCGGGCTTGGCAATGTGTTATTGGATCACTCGTGCGGCAGCGCAAATGCATATTACACGAAACACGCCTCTCTGTTGTGTCCGTTTGGAACAAATTTTCCAACCACAATATTGCGACATGTCTCCACATCCTGACATAGCATTTGTCGAACCCTGCATGGCTTCTTTGCCGAATAACCGTTAGAGGTAGCTCATGCTAACAACGCGTGAGACTCTGATTTGGAAGGACGGTTGAATTCCCGTCACCATCAATCCTAGCTTGAAAAGTTTCATCCGGGAATTCTTGAGCCCTTAGCGAATGCCGGGATGCAAGCCATTTTAGTTTTTTATTTCTATGCAGTGGCGTACAATGTCTTCACTTATATTCATTACAATTCCTGTAATTAGCAAAATACATACTAAAATAGGTACGTCGTCTCTATAATGCTTAATGGGTTGGAATCCGCCCGGAGAGTGAAAATCCTTGAGATCTATACTATATCTTGGGACATTTTTAAATTTCTGTTTCATGATAACCCACCAATGCACTTCTCAGGGCTAACAAATTATCGAACATGTCACTCGTGTGGATGGTGGCGTGTGTCAATACAATGGTCTACTGAAACCGCGCCATCGAAATAATGGATGGTCTATGTAGAATCGAACACAAATAATTCCAAAACTGAGCCCTACTCCATATTTTTTTATATGAACTTACCCAAAAAACCACAAGCATGCGTAAATGTCCCCATATCTCGAGCGGAAAATTTTTATTTGTTTTTCATTTATTAAAAAAACAAAAAAAAAAAAAAAAAAATTAAATAACCGGCCTAATACAAAAATACTAATAGTAGACCATAAATACATTACCGTTTAGACTCGTTTTAGCAATTGTTTTTCAACGAAAATATATCTGTCGACTCTAATACTTATATTACGAGTAATATATGTTTATATATTCAAAAGTGACTTACACCGGGTTGAACCCGGGACCTTAGCTGTCCCGGCTATGCTCTTACGTCAACTGAGCTATGCAGCCACCCATTTAAAACTTTCTAATTCTTGGTTCTATTTTGTACATTACATGTACGGACAGCTAAGGTCCGGGTTTCAAACCCTGGTGTAGTCCTTTTTTTATTTTTGTCTAAATACTACATACAGAGTCAAAGTCCGCCTACTTATAAGCCAAGGTTAATCGTAATATCCCCTAGATCTGGTATAATCCCAACTCTAGGGTTATAGTAGATGTGTTTGAAATTCTCTAGTTTTTTTTCAGTGCTGCTCTACAAATGTACACCCAGACGCAAGAATTATACAGATTTAAAATTGGTGGCTGCATAGCTCGTTGGTAAGAACAAGCCCGGACTCGCTAAGGCCCCGGCCCGGGTTCAAACGCCCGGTGGTCGTCACTTTTTAATTTCTGTCTAAAGTACTAAACATAACGCGTCATAGTCGCCTACTATGAAAGCCCAAGGTTTAACATATAATAAAACCTCGACCCAGTCAAATTTATTACACACACACACGAAATACGTCTTACAATGTACCGTATTCCTATAATAAACAGCATGTTACCAATTGTTTTTTCAACACTACCCCCTACACACTACACCACCACTTCTTATAGCGTATTGTTCATGGGAGATCACACACTTTTCTAAGTATGATAACTAGCACAGATCACGAAAAAATCATTGAATGAAATAAACCAGATTTGCCTATATCTCGATGTGACAGAATGCGTCGGTTTTACAAGGTCACTGCATGTTTTACGAAACGAAATGAACTCTGGGTGTCCGCTTGACACTGGGAGGGGGGGGGGGGGGGGGGATTTACGAATCGGTGGCTGTCATCGGTCTACAGTTGTGCAATCTTTCAATATATTAGTATAATAGGCAGATAACTTATCCAGATAAAATAGGAAATACGATTTTAACTTTCGTCTATATTTTTTGGAACCCAGATTGTTTTTATTCTTTTTTGGCATAACTCGTTAATTCCTGTTTTCCTTCCAGAAGAGTTAGAGTTAGAGTAAGTAAGAAACTTTTCAAACATCGTGGGTGTAAGTAACCAAGGTGAATTTCAACAGTGAGCGCTTTGCTTTGCTTGATGTCCAGATATTATTTATAGTTGTCGACATGACGCTGTTATGATGGTAGTCTATCTTAGATACTTATTAAAAAAGGTGCCTCACCGGGATTGAACTCCCGAACCTCTGATGTCTGGGCAGATTCTCTCACCCAATTTTATTATTAATTTTTCTGAACTTCAAATAAATGTCCCGTGCCGTGGTTGAAATAAAAATATAATTTCACTACCAAATTTTATAGTCAGCCATAGCCACAATAGCACCTTTGTTAACGACTTATCTCATCTTAATTTTGACGCGGGGTTCAATCCCCGGTGGTACAATGTTTTAAAACCATTATAATATATCAAATGTTAATTGAATTGCAATAAAGTCGAAATAAAATACTGTATTTAAATTATGTTTGTTATCATCATGGAAAGTGGTTTTCCCGGGGGGCGTGCTTCAAACCCTTTTTGGTGTACAACCTATTAGAGATGTTTTTGTTCATACCCCAAACAAATGGACTTGTTGCCATGAACCCTCCTCCCCCCCCCTCACTCTTCCGCCTCACTTCATATTATACATCACGGACACACGCACTTTCAATAGGCGATACACTAAAAATTATCTTAACTTCCATTCACGTGCAGTAAAACTGAAAGCCTCAGAGATGCATAAATGTAATAACGCGCCGTGGCTGGATGTATTCATAATTGTTTTCATTCTGTTGTGTTGTGTATAATAAACAAATTTGTCCGACTAGGGATCGAACTCACAAAAAAATACTGGTCCCTGTACATATAATAAATTGATTATTTGGGATTTTCCGGTATCGACAAATTGTCTGTAAATTGCATAAACATTGACGCCAAGCATAGCATTCTATAGCGCAGATCTATGCCATAATTGATTCAAGGTGTCCTTCATACCTCACGCGCGCAAGTCATGCAGCCATCAGAACAAGTGTATTACAAAATTGATATGACCTGTCACTCAAAGTGGTGAAAAACGCTTCGTGTCGCTAGGTTTCGCCCTTGCTGGAGTCAAAAAAGCCTAAAATAGCGCCGAACCTCTTTCGTACTTCCATTGTAACGGACACCCCTTGTCCAAAAATGCTCAAGATTTTTGGAAATGCAGTTAAAGGTTTGTCTATTTACACTGTGTTGGTACTTTTTACCAAAAGTGCTTCTACCGCCTAAAAAAATTCGCGAAAAAAGGGTAAATGTTAACAATTCCCCAAAAGTTAACAAAATTTATTTAAAAAACAAGGGCATATGAAAAAGTACTCCACACCGTTCACTTGAACGTCTTTACTGAGTAAATAAAAAACAAATATAAAGATATCTCAATTGGTGTCGTTAGATAAGATGGAAGTACGAACCCACCTACTGCAACACCGAAATATACAGGTCCCAGTAGAGCCTTAAGACACTGATTATTAATTTTCCTTTTTTTACAGCACCATCTGACGTAGAACAAACCTGGTGGATGCACAGTCAAATACACGAACTCATCCAACATAATTGTGTCGAAACTCGAGAGGGTTAGGGCTGTAGTGAAGTTTATATTTATTCCATGAGTGAGATTTATAATGATGAATAATAAAAGAGCATTTGAAACCGACATAAAAGTACGGATGCTACGTGGCTCACCTAAATAATTAGTTACAAATAGGCCTATTCAGTTTAGTCGTAAGGCCCTGTTATATATACAATTTTCACAATTCTTCACAAATTGGGTGAAAAATATAATACAATGACGAATCTGCATATTCCTTGATAATTCTTTTATTAATTAACGTATGAGTACACTGTACAGTGAGGTTAAAAGGTTTGGACAATAAACTCAAGTTCTTGTGAACGGGTTTCAGTCCACATAAAATATTAGAAAAGCGTTTTATAGCACATTAAATTTTATTACCTACGAAAATGGCAATGTTTTTGTATTGCAAGTTGCAACACCACTACTTCGTAAAACATGTTCAGCATACGTGTCTACAGATTTCCTCACGCATGCCGAGTTGTCGACCACAAGCTTCACATAAACCAGAACCAGACCCCCAACGTGCCAGGGTTTCATCCTAAATCCACGTATGCTTGATATGTTATGTACCCAGAAATGTAGTTTTCTCCAGTATTTCACAAATGCAATGCATGGTAAATTATTATTAAACGAGATAAATTAATGTATTTATTTGCAATTTAAATTTTAAATTTGCAATATGTGTATGTAACTATAATCACGCCAGACTAGCGTGGTAAAAGTCGTATACTATATGCTCAAATTATTGGTTTTTGTTTTTGTTTGGTTACTTTACGTGCCTCAGCGGACGCAGGTGAACAAGGTTGCAAGTGGCTACTAACTGCATTTTTAATATCATACAATCACACTTTCATTAATTTTTAATACACTATGAGCTGAGATATAACCGTTGCAAAATATATAGTTTTAATGAGCCATTGCAACGCGTTTTATAGCAAACAAATTGATCAACTTTCATCAACAACCTATCATGGCAAGTTAAAACTGAAAATTTCATATTTGCACTCAATTTTCTACGTTGAAGCTATTTTTCTTCACTAATGCAATACTTTTTACAAATGTTTGTTGTACATTGGCACTAATATTTGGCCGTTGGTCCTAAAACTTATTCAATGATATTTCGGTGTGTCAATTTTTGCAAACACTGGTGATTCACTATAAACAGTAAATTACAATGCAACATGAGAAAGTATATTGACAAGGAATTGATCCCGGACCTTTAGAGAAACTTAGCTCTCTAGCTATAGCGTGATGTGACTCATGATGACTAAACGGTCAATAAATCTTGGATTGGAATACGATTGCATGACAGTTCCTAACTAATATTGTGTTATTAACTAATAATTTGATCTTTCCCTATTTCTAAAATAACATATTATTTATTTAGCAACAGTCAGATTATGTTTACGGTTCAAAGCTTTGTGTATCAAATACTGATGTAAATCATTACAAATATACAGTAAACATTACCGCAATCCCCAGAATAAAAGTTTGAGACTGGACATATAAGAATGTCTGACTACATGAGACTTGCCATGCTTTCAAAAGCATTGGCATGATGGGTGTTGGTACTCCGCTATTATGCCCTGGCTAAGTGTTTTTTTGGCACCAGAATTAGCTCTCCGAGCATTCTCTTATTTATCATCTCCTTACCGGAAAGGGATAAAATATCACTTTGTGGTAAACAACAAAGACGTGATCTCAGTCACTTTTCGTCCTTCGCAAAACGTTTTCTCCCCCTTCTTCATACTCGGGGTTTCGGCGAGGATAAACTTGGGCCTAATCCAAGGTCTTCGAGCTGCTATTTCTAGAAGTTACACAAAACAAATCAACGACGTGCGCTTTAACTTGACGTGACCCATATAGCCTAAGACACACCCACGCCCATCGCCGTTTTACTCAACAATTTACATATCCGATTCCAATAGAGGCATCTCTAATGGCAGCCCCATTATTGACAGGAGGTAATTGGGATAAGGTCATCTATTTGTAATGCAAAAGATATATACACTCGCGAGATTTGCTAGTAAACACTTCAACTGAGCTGCTGCACACCGTTTTCCCAACCCAATTAGGAATCCAGTCAGTCCTGAGTAATCATTAGCATTTTCATCCCTTCTAAACAACTCAATAAACGTTCACGCACAACCCCGCATGGAGGCGGGGGAACCCCCCCCCCCCCGCAACGAGTGCGGCGACTGACGGGTCAGGGTGGGTGCGCTTGACACACTCCTCAGTCCTCACCCCGTAATGACATGAGACTTGCTTCATTCCCTCTTGGGTCATTACGTCACCGGGTACTCGACTCTTGATAGCTCTCAATTTCCTCGAAAACAATTACCCCTTGCACAATAATTAGCAGGTCCCGTCAAGTGCACTCATCTGTTCGAATAAGTCCCCCTTGTGTTAACTATGAGGCAATTTTAACTGACACTCGTCTATTTCCAGGAATTAATTGCTGCGGTGTTGCCGCTCAACTTACTCTGTCGGTTGATCTATCCCAATGTGGTAGCGAAGAAGGGGGGGGGCTCTTATCCCCCAACCCCCCCAAACCAACATGCACAGAAAGCACGCAATATTCTGTCCACATCGTGAATTGATCATAAACACAACAGATCGTGTCTAAACCTTGAGGTGTACTGTATCCCAAATTATGTGCTGTCGATGATAGTCGATTATCAATTTGAAGAACCAAATAGAGAAATGGTATTAGAATTTTTTTAATGATGCGAGTTTCTTATTTAAATGTGTTTTCTCCTTTCCCCTAAAACCTAATTTTAATTTATGTGAACTTGATATGTGAACTTGAATTGTATACATTGTAAATACAAAAGTTGTTGTAATAAAAAATAAAAAAACATAAAAAAGTGGCAGAATGTGCCACCTGCTATTAATAAAATCAAATCATATCTTGCATTAAACCAAATCCTAACGAGTAACAATACATACCGATTAAAATATAGGACGCGTATAGAATTGCAAATTTAACTGATTTTAACAGTAGTCTTGGGTTTGATTCTTTCTTCTGGTTCTTGATTTATGTTTGACAAGCATGTACGTACATTGTACAATCATAATGCAAGCAAAATATTCTATACACGCTGTAATGTGTGTATACACTCACACCGCCGTGTCCAGCTATTGTTCTCTTTGCTTGCCACCGT
Source organism: Sweltsa coloradensis (assembly GCA_024449915.1). NCBI lineage: Eukaryota > Metazoa > Arthropoda > Insecta > Plecoptera > Chloroperlidae > Sweltsa > Sweltsa coloradensis. Next base: position 46,392 of record JAMZAV010003106.1, read on the forward strand.
TGTCAACAGTATTGGTTTGAGGGCCAACGACACAAGGTCCACTAGATCTCCTGGCGCCCGCTCGCTCGTCTCACTCGCCGACCGAATATCCGCTACGAGGTACAGTAGTCCTTGATTAAAAGAATTTTTATGTTTAGCAAAATTTAGTTTGGTATTAATAATTGGTAGAGTTGTAGCGGTGCTTCGGAATAAAATATCAAACTCGGATTACATAATCGAATGTTTAAATGCAAATAATATAATTGACAATTTGACCTTGATTCTATAATATCTTATCAGTGGGATAAAATGGTCACCCACCCACGTATCCCACGTCATTGAACTTCCATCAACTTTTCCATAGCAACGCGTTTCACCGCCTGCTAGGAGATACAGTAGACCTTGATACAAGAATGTTTTGCAAAATTTTGTTAGGCATTAATAAATGGTAGAGCTTTAGCAGCACTTCGATACAACTCGGATTTCATTACACAATTGAAATGCAAATAATATAATAATTAACCTTGATTCTATCGTATAAGGTGGGATGAAATTGTCACCCACCCACCAACCCACGTCATTGAACTTCCATCAACTTGTCCATAGCAACTAGTTTCGCCGCCTGCTAAGAGATACAGTAGACCTTGATCACAAAAATGTTCATGTTTTGCAAAATGTTAAGATTAGGCATTATTAATGGTAGAGTTGTACGGCACTTGGGTATAAAAAAAAACTCGTATTACATAATTGAAATGTAAATAATATAATTGACCTTGATTCTATCTTATCAGGTGGGATGAAATGGTCACCCACCGACCAACCCACGTATCCGATGTCATTGAACTTCCACCAACATGCCCATAGCAACTCGTTACTTCAGCTGCAACGTCTGACACTGTGTGCATACATTTCGTTTCGAGGCATTATCAATAAAAATAATCTACAACATTTCCTGTCTGTGGTAAAAATTGTCCACCACTTCCTAGTGCCTCTGCCGATAACATATTTCACGCAAGTAGAATCCATTTTATTACCGTGGTCGTTTACTCGCGTATAAAATAACTTCGCCTTCTCCAAATCTTTTATGCAAAAACTTTTATGGTGCTTGGGGAAAACTCTTCCAAGGAACTAAAGTTCCTTTCCCATTTATAAACGCTTTTTGCAGTTGTTATGGCTGCCACCGGCGTCTCTCATTATTGAGTTATATAGCCATTTCTAGTTTCGTTTTAGCTTTTTTTTTAGGGAAATAAACTAAAACGAATTATTTTACTATTCATCGTGCAAGTAGTAAAATCCAGAGGCGCCCCGCCCCATTACGCAAGCGAGTAGCGAGAGATAGAGAGATAGTAGAGAGAGAGAGATGATGAAGAAGAAGAAATAAGATAATTACGTTCATAAAGGAAGGAAGCACCAGCAAAATAAAACAACTTCAGATGCGATGATGGGAAACTCTTGCACAATCTGGGTGCAGCAAATTATGACCGTTGTAAATGAAGCTTGATAATGCCAAGCAAGGCATTGCAAGACTTGAACCAACTAGCAACACCCACACAATAAAATTACCTTTTGTTATTTTATTTTAACCTCAAGAAAAACATGCCATTGTAAAATGTGGCGTCTCTTAACTATTGCAGGCTGGAATGGGAATTAATGCAGTGTGGGCCGCGAGTTGAAAGCAATAATGTTACGTGTTTTATTGGTAGGCTACAAGCAAATGTTGCACAGATTTTTTGTTAAATCATGGTTTAGAATCTGTGGCAAATCTGAGATAAACTGTGGAATTAAAACATTTCACCCATTTCATTCACATACATACCAGATTTGTTTCATAACGAGAAATTTCGAATAAATTTCCACCATTATAGATCGGTGAAAGTTTGTTTTTGGTTGAGGGTCTCGTCTCCAGTAGCGATCTATGGCTAATTGTTGATGAAGATGTCATGTTAACTCATCTTGACAGCAACAACTAACTTTTGAACGTGGGTCTTTAATAAATTGCTAGAGGTATGACATGCCAAAACAGGAGGAACTTAAGTTCTCCTCAGAAAAATTACATTTTCTGGATGGTAATCGACTCGAATGACTCTTCTCTTAGACACACAAAATTTGATAAAGAAGTTCGTGCCAACAATGGCTGCTTTAGATTTTAGAGCGTAGACTGATGATAAGGTCAAATACTCATGATGTAATGTACGTTGATTATGGGCGTTACAGACAGGCAGACACTACATATCACATCCCACTCGACTCGAACGCCTGGCATCGCAAACCCAAGTTTCTTCAGTAGTACTTGAAAAGTCTAATGGGTTTCCAGTGCGATGAGGTAGGACTACGATGATGCCAGAGCTGGTCATACGGAGGCCTGTGGGCGTAGGGAGTGGATGGCGGTGATGGTGCATTACTCAATGCCATATTTAACGATCATCATAGAGGTTGGGTAACAGAGAGATGTAGCGACGATAAAACCAACGGATCGACAACAAAAACACATCGGAACTAAAAGTAGGTTGACAAGAAGAGCAAATAATAAATTTATATCTCCTTCCTTTATAGCCCAGATACCACCCCCTGTAAAAGCATTTTAATTTCGCCCCACGATTAGATTGGATGGTTTACGAGACCGCCGAAGCGGAAAGACTTGCTGTTCCAAGTCCACCCTCGCTGCTACTTGAAGCGGGGTAATGAGGGGACACATGGCATGACTGTGATCATGTCAAGTGGCACCTCGGCGCTCATCAAAGCATTTACTTCACTGCACCACATCGCAATTCAACATAATACACGCCACAATGTAAAAGCGAGGCAACCACAAGTGAATAAGTGGAAAGCCCCATTCAGCATTTCCTCCTGAATTAGCACCAACATTTCAGTATGTGTACCCCACAGCGAGAATATAAGTGGTAGTTTAAATCCATGCGTGTCTCGACGAGTACGTCCTAAAATACAAATAATTACAAATCTAACTGGCCAGTAATAATGAGCAATGAACGACCTTGAACAAAACGCGTGCGCTGCGCACTTCGCTAAGCTGCCCAGAGGATAACAACATCCCAAACAACAAAACGACGAAGTTCCGGCGTCCGTCCAAAGCGGAAGTAACGACAAAACTCAATGTCGTCAAATTATAATCAGAATTCCATATTACAGAGAGACAGGAAATTCGATTGGTCATCGTCCGTATAAAAGAAAAAGATGGGCGTCATCACGCTCATAATATAACAGATTGTTCTCACAAACGAATCGAAGGGTAGATTATTCTAGACTTTATGGGCATTCATCTATTCAGTCCTCGTCTCCGATTGGGCAGCTTGACTGACTACGAAATCAGTGTCTCCATCGCCCACCCTCCGTTCCATCTGACGAACACCCTGGGTGTGACTTAGAATTATGTCCTTGTTCGGGCAATCAGTGCGAGTAGTTCTAGCCAGCCAGACTAGACTAAAAGAAGATATCGTATCAAAGAGAACCATTCAATTCTCATGCTTGACCATACAACGCCACCCCACCCTTACAGCAAGCAATTAATAATTCTGAAAAATACCCACGACATTTCTCAATGACAGACGGATGTTTGTAAACAAATGGTTCACTCACTCAGGTCATTATAATATCGAGTTCTTCGAAACAGCTGATGCTGCAACATCACACATGAGTTATGTATGAGTGAATTCCTCCATACACATATAAGGTGTTGCCAATTTATTCGTAACCGATGCGGTCAAGTTGTCTCAAGGAAGACATTCACAGTTTGCATAGACCATAACTTACACAACACCAACTGTTTGCAAAGGGGCGACCAAATGCGGCTGACATTCTCCATGGTAAAATATAAAATGAGTTTGTATTTGTATATTCCGGTTACTATAATAGGCTCTGAATCGAAGGAATTCTATGCAGCCTCTACGTCACATGTGTTACGCCCAACAATGCGTCCCACGGTGTACGAGGTTTTAATCATTTAAACCTCCACTTATGGGGTTGGCAACCTGGTACGTGGAATACAGGATCGCCCACATTTGCCTCCTGCCCATGGGACGTACGTGGTGGTCCTCCCACGAGGACAACATCGATGCTAATAGAAACACGGCCAGCACTTGTAAAAACCAAGAGGTGCACCAACTACAAGATCCTCTTTAGATCTTCAACACTGCTGCACGACCAATAGGTGCGCGCAAACCACAATACCCGAGCTTCTGGTTCCGGGTCAAATTTAGGTCTAAGTCTAGTCAACGTATGAACGTCACTTTTTTCGTATATAAAGCAAAAAATCGACCTTCTTTCCAGACAAGTGAATTAATGATGACAACGCAGTTGGTAGTCCTATTTGAATATAGCATAATATTTTATGAATACATTCAATTAGATTACTTTTAAAATTCACTAACACTTTGTGGTAAATCAGATGTGTTGGAGAGAATTGGGATATGCGGTATGCCTACACGACATTTGATTGCAGTGTCAGATATTTGTGTAGTATAAATTATCAACAATATAAACATTTAAAAACGGATTGATATCAGCAATAACAAAATAAGTGTGATGACTTTCAAGTTGAAACACAGCAATCAAGGCAATACATGTTTCAAGTTAATCGTTACCGCCCCTGCAGCCTTAGTCAAATTCTGGCGCCAACTATGATGAAAGAAGATTTATTGGGTGGACTGACTGACTATAGGCCTACATCATATCAGATCATGGAAGTCAATTGCTAACAGATGCTGTGTCCGAGCGGAGGATTGCTGTGCCCAAGACTGTATCGTGGCCATTGAGTTACTGTTACGTCAACCTTGTCCATAACATTAGCATGCTCGAAAACAGTGTTGGCAATGGCATGCTATGGCCCTAACTTACTTTATAATTATAAGCAATAGGGACTAGACATTATTCAAAATCAAAATTTTCTCTCTCTCTGGCGAAATTGCAAGTGGTCAGTGTTGTTTTATACCCGTTTATCCTTTTACAGTATTTTATTGAGAACTGGTGGTGAACTGGATTTTTGTGTAAACACAACTACTGGTAGGCCTAAAAGAATTATAACATAAGTTTGAACGAGGTATAGTAAACGAAAGAAAATAATTTCTAACTGAATCTGAGATTTCGGAAAAACAAAAAACAATTAGCATCACTAAACCAGTGTGAGTAATTATTTGTCTGTGGATTAGACATATCCACTCCATATTACGCAACTCAGGACGATAACCCTTCTGGTTTTAAGACACACCCAAACCCGTCAGTTTGTATAAGAGCAGAAATGTTTTCCAACTAAACTAAAGGAACCGGCATGGCATAGTTCCAAATTAGGTTTTGCGTGGAAGTGCTGGACGGATGGGCTAGTTTGGTTAAAACTTGGCTAGCAAGTGGCAATATCATTGATATTCACAGAGCGAGCGCCTGTAACAAAACATGCCATGTTTTACAATGCCTACATTTGTGTTATAGTTAACTTGATCGCACATGATAACATGCATGCACACAGATGGCTAATTTGGTTGTGGGCAAGTGTTTGATGCTTTTTAATTAATGTCAATTGATGATTAAAGTGTTGTTGTTGAGCAGTCTGCGTTGTTGTAGTTAAAGGTTTGGTGTCGAAAATCCTTCGCAAGATCCAAGTGGAATGCTGTAAAACGATGCATGCTTTATGCATGGTTGGTGGATATAAATAGCTCTCCGGCGACAAGTTCAACTAATTTATGTTCGCGTTTATGGGAGGTGGGAGGTAAGAAGTAGGCAGACACGACCTCAGAAGAGCTCGAGGCAAACTATGATGTCATATGCGCGATTAGTGTTAACTCAACACCACTTTGGGTAAGCATTAATGAAATATGAAAGCATGTAAAGACTAGTGAAATCAACTCTTACACTCCCTGGAGCAAGAAATTTTGAATTAATAAAATTAAAATATAGTTTTGTGAGAAGAACATTAGATGTGGGCATCATTTGTTGACACCAGAGCACAAGAGAGCGTCAATTTAATCGTAATTCGGTGCGTAATTCATTGTTGTTGTCCTGTGTTGAAAGTAGACGTAGCATGGCTTACGAACGAGAAGTCGAAGAGAGCTCCCCGGACTTCGACCGGGAAAATTTCATGGCTCCATTTTGGGTGTTCTCAGACGCCAATTAATCTTAGGGGCGACTATGTTAATTCGTATCTCGTGTCGAGTCGACTGCTTGATTTAATTACAATACAACCAATGTATTCAACAGACACGTTACAGAATGACATCACATTTACAAAAATAAAATGTTAACCAGTTTTCAAACCGGTTTAAAACGAACGACAACCAGGCAAAATAGGTGTCCTTGCACCAAAATTTTTACAAAATAACGAATTCAGTCGGCGGTAGAAATAGCGTTACAATTTACTTCGAAAGATATTATTGTGGTAGACATGTTTGGTTTATGGAATTCAGTTCGCAAAATCTGAATTCGTGCCGTAATACAATTTACCTTGCCCATTAATTTCCGCTTCAAAATTAAGCCCAACTACATCACTCATAATTATACCATGTGGTGCGAACAGCAGGCATGTGTATGTAACGCATGTTTTTAGCAAATTGGAATGTGGGCTATTGCGTGCTGTGACTGTGAGGTGCATGTGAGGTGGTGCTTGTCATGTCCATCTTCTCATAGAACCTGTGTAGGCCTATGTTCATCACGTCGCCACTCGCCACTGAAGGGCAATCTCTCTAGCAATGTGTACACACATATTATGCAAATACTACTTGTGACGTAATCCGTGTTGTGGTTAGTGGGTGGATGGGTTGAGAAACGAACGTTACTCTGTCTCTGTCGCAGTCGCAGTGCCAAGAAATAAACTTGGTCAAGATGGAGATTTTCAAAATAGCTTCATCATTCTTCATAAGTTTGGAAAGAGTAGTTTTAGTTTTAGTTTTTAGTGCGTAACAAAGTTTCCACTTCCTTGCTGAACCCAACAGAAGGTCGTTTTTGGCACCGATCGTCTTCCTGTGCGCGCAACATCGATCAACTTGGAGCATCAGTTTTATTCGTTATCTTAGAAAGATGTGACAGTTACTAAGGCAGGCCTACTATTTAAAATCCATGACGTGACAACAGTAACCTCATAATGCTCTGCATTGTTGAAATTTTGTGTACAATCTATCATTTTGTAAGCAAATAAATGGCAGGGCCCCATTATACAAGGTTTTTTGCGAATTTTTTACTAGGTATCAATAAAAAATAATCAATAGCAGACTTTGTTCAATTTATTGATAGGAAAGGTGGTACCATCACTAAGAAAGAAGTGTTTGTCCGTGAGATTGAATGTAATGGCAAGCCGGATGTTGGAAAAGTACTTTTAAATTCAATAATTTTTCGGATTTTATAGGACCTACATTTTAAAGAAAGTCGACACAAATCACACAATCAATTGATTAAAATCAAAAAGGTCGCGTTAACTTCTTTGAGAAGTTCATTGGACTTACATTACTACACCGCCTATACCAAAAGTCCAAAACTATAAAATTATATTGAAGTGTATAACAAACAAACACAACAATTGCTTACTGAGTGATGAAAGGATCGCAGTTCAAATTTTCGCACACTTCGAAAAGGGCAATATTAGCACGATGAAATTAATTCTGGGTCTCGGTAACAACATTTACACTTTGACGGGGTGTGATGGGGATAAACGGTGTTGTAGGCCAAGTAGATGTCCGGAGATGCGGTTAGGCTATGCTAGAGCTGAAACCCCACGAGAAAATAATGTAATCTGAATTTCTGCTTCGTTACTCCAGAAACTCAATCGGCCTATTCATTTCGTCCGTGTGTGTTTTTATGCGTAGTAAGTTTTTAACACAAATCTTTACAGAGGTCGCAATCAGACATACAGTTGTATGTGTTCATGACAGTTATTTTTAATGAATTAATTATTGTTGTTTGAACCAAAGAATGCCTAGTTCACGCGTAATGGGTTTAAAAAACATTACTGTGCATTGTGCAATATTGATTCAAGCCACAGTTCATATAAATAGCATGTGACACGAAACAAAATATTATCAATTAGCCTACCCATCTTTCTAAAAACCTATACATCACTACAGACATCCATAGCTGACAGAAGCTCAATCTAGTTTTCATCTACGATCATCCGGATTTGAGGTCGAAAACATTTGTCAGTCTAAAAATAGAACGTGACCCAAAAAACTCATTTTTAATTAATTAATTAATAACTAATTATATATATATATATATATATATATATATATATTTTGTCTTAAGCTTTCGTGATCCATGGTTAATGTTTTAAGTATCTTTACGGTAAATAATCACGCACAGTATTATAAAAAATAACTTTAATCCCAACGTTTCAGAAAAACTATGTTATCCATTCTATCCATTCTGACATTCAATTCACCATGGAAGTTGAAGTAGACGGAAAACTGCCTTTCCTTGATGCCTTGATAATAAGGAAACCTGATGGACGTTTGGGCCACACTGTATACAGAAAGCCAACTCATACCAATAGGTATTTGCAGGCCTCTTCACATCATCATCCTTCGCAACTTCGATCAATAGCATTTACTTTGGCTACACGTTCTCGAAGAATAACTGACGAAGAACATTTAGACGAAGAAGGCAAGATTCTACGTGAGGCACTGCTCAGTAATGGGTTTCCTAACCGGTTGTTCCACAAGGCTTGGAAAAGAAGAACCAGAGCAGAAGAAACTCAAGTCGATCCAGTAAACAAACCAAGAGCCACTGCATATTTGCCATATGTTCGAGGGACCACCGACCGAATTGGCAAACTACTGGCTATTGAAACATCAAGACGGTCTTTTCGACAGATAGAACCTTAGGCGAAATGATTGGTAGCCACAAAGACAAGATTCATTTGGAGGGTTGGGGCGTCTACGAGATTCCGTGTGGAGACTGTTCGCAGACATATGTTGGACAAACTGGTCGAAATATGTCGATGCGTCTACAGGAACACAAACTCGCCGTCAACCAAGATGGAAACAACATCTGCTTTGGCACAACATGTCAAGAAGGAGGGTCATTCCATTGATTTTGACGGAATGAGGCCTATTGCCATGGTAAGCCATCTATCTAGTCGAATCGTCAGAGAGGCAGTGGAAATTGAGAAGCGCCCACTCAATCTTAACAAACGAGACGATGGCAAGCGTTTGGCTCAATCGTGGAAGCCTGCTTTGATTGAGAGGTTAGTCAAAGAAAGCGGTATAGCGGCTGATAGAGTGCCTGCATTTCCTAGACGAACGTGGGACGGTCCGGACGGACCCAACCATCTTGTTCTAGAAATTTGGAATCCAGCAGAATGACTAGAAGTCATACTGCAGCTCTTGAAAAGTATGAGACTGAGCCGCCTGTGGTACCAAGACATGAAGACAGCGATAGGCCTGCTAGAATGGTAACAAGAAGTCACACTCACAATGCAACCAAGTGATTTGATTTTAGGTTCACTGCAATGGATCTTTGTAATTTTCTATTTTTTGCAAGGGTAGTGTGTTTTTTTGTTTCTATTTGTTTATTTTTATAATGCTGTTGTTGTTTTATTGAATTTTTGTTTTTAACCTTCCCTTGAAAATGGAAACATAGTTTTTTCTGAAACGTTTGGGATTAAAGTTATTTTTTATAATACTGTGGGGTGATTATTTACCGTAAAGATACTTAAATATATATATATATAAATAAATAAATAAATAAATAAATAAATAACACTAAAATAAATACAAAACTAAGTTATTTTGAAATCTAGCTGAAAACAAAATTCGGTTCCGAATTCATTTGTCATGCATTCATTTTTAGCCCGTCAATAATTTTGTACTTTTGAATATGGTGGGATACGTCGTATCGTGTGTGCATCTGTCCTAATTTAGCATGAGAGTGAGACGCAAGTTGATAAATTGAACTGATTGAGTGAATGAGGTGAGCCTTTCAGTGTATCCGAGCATTATCACAAGAACTTCATTTTACCAGTTTACTTACTTCACCTCTCTCTTGAAACTAATCAAGATCTAAAATATAGTAAAATAATCAAGTCAATAAACGGTCGACTGGACAGCATAACATCACTATCCATGGTCTATTTTGTATGGTCGCTTTGGAGAAGTTTACTAAAAAATTCGCGAGATATGACCGTATGACGACGTGGAACCATTTTGGCTTAAAATGTTAACCATTGACGTCTAATAACTTGCCGATGAATTGACATTATCTTAGTGACAGTGGAATGAAACAGTTGCGCAGTAGATGATTTACATTTAAATGGAGATTTATATCCTCAGAAAATACTTTTTTTATTGTTATTATTCGAATTTCGTATTATATTTGGTTTTTTCATCATTTTTTGTTCATCGTACGCAATGTAAAATGAACCTGCTTAGCTTTACTTATAGCCTATAAGCCATGCATAAATCTAAAAACAAAGTGTTCCAAACCTATTAAGGAGTCATGTTCAAGGTGTTAAAGTTACATACAGTGCCATAATGAATCCTAATATGTTGACTACTTTTATCTAAACACGTACTGCACTTGAGACTTGGCTTCAATTTCATACATTTTATGGTAATCGAACCATATTGAGTGTACGGCCTTCTTACATGACCGCTGGCAGGCGATCAAGAACGCCGTTCTAGAATGCACGTGTTACACGAGTTCAATGATGGGTGGAAGAAGGGAATCGAATAAATTTCAGAGTTTAAGGCCTTGTTGATTCTGGCGTTGATTCGCGGGTGTTCGCACTGTCCATACCACTGATTGCTATATTTCCAATTAAAAATATCGATCTTTGGTTGGTTATCGCTCACTCGTCGATTGCGTCGGGGCCTGCAGGGTTGGCTTGGTCGCTTTGATTTAAAGTCCCCCACTGAAAATCAGTTATATAACTGAGTGGGTAGACTCTAAATAAAAATTTAATTTATTTATTTATTTAATAATAACAACAAAACAGAGTTTGTTCGAAAATGTTTCGAAGACAGTTTTTGAGTAACCGATTACGATGTTTAGAAGGAATCCAAAAACACCACGCCCCCCACCCCCCAAACGACTCCACTTTTGACTTCTGGCAATTCAGTTTGTAGGACCTACTAATAATCGTCCAGCATTGTTGGGAAGTGGTCGATTCATCTAGTTCAATGAACAAGGCTTCACGAGAACGACACCAGATGTCAATGCAATTTTATAACCGACCCACCTTCTGGTAGCCAACTTTTTTCTATTGCCGTCTGTCTTGGACTACACAAATGTCAATGCCATGTTTAAACTCACTTTCACGAGTTGCACTATTCTCAGCGATGCTCGTTGTAGCATACGTCAATCAAAACGCGAATTCTGAGAAAAGTTTTCGCAACCGTTTCTCACTCATTAGTAGGCTACAAAGCTATTTTCTCAAATGCATATCTGTTCTTCGTAACCTATTTCCATTCCACGATAGTTCGTCGCATGGCCATCTGCCAACAACTATGATCTTTCTCTCTTTAATAGAAACGTAATTCGTTTTCGATGATCATGATTCACAAGTGTGGCACACTTGAGTTGTCATATTATTGACGTGAAGAATGGGTTCAAGTGGATGGAGGCTCGCGGATTGTGAAGTGGCGAGTCCTCCTCGCACATTCCTTTCAGACTCTCGTGCTAGGGCAGACTTGCTCTCACGTACGCAGGCAGGCATTCAACCAGTTTAGCTTTGCACTCGACTGATTCATCACTTATTATCTCGGTACTCGCACTCGCACGGCAAGCACTGAGTAATTACATCCAGAAAGTAGCTAGCAGGTCTGGAGAATGCACATCTGGACTCGACTCTGGAGCAAGGTGATCAATAAATATTGTTAAGTCGGGTTCGAGCACCGACAAAGGTGACTATCAAGTACCAACAACAATAATATTAATAATTAATTAATCATCATCGAGTAGAAGAGTAGAACATTTTGATTTAATTTTGATTTCTGGGTCTGGTTTATGATAGTGCAAACTCCCAATCGTCACAGCAAAATAATACCATATTTATTTATTCTATCTGTGCTGTGTGTGTAGTGTAATCATTTTCATTTTTTTAAAAATTTGTTCCTACGATACCATGTACTGGTACAGCATTTACATTACATTTGATTATCCATTCTACAAGCGATGCAGAAATATCTACGACTTGAGAGAATGAAAGGTAGATCGCGATTCAAAATCCGATAAATGAGTTCTACCATTGTACACGATATTTAAATTCAAGATTTGATTCCACTTTCATTCAATCTATCATGGTGTGTGAAATGAAGCGATGAGCACTAAAACACCCTAGCCACGATTACACCGTGCAGACTAGACTGGACCGGCCCATGGCCATGGATGGGCGTAACCAATGTGTACACAATCTTTGTGTGTTTATTTAGTATCCCTTCGAAAGGGAATATGCCTACGTACAAATAGGGTAAAGTGCTTTGAAGGGAAACAAATTAAACCCAACACGAGAAGAGGGTTACCGCAGAGTAGATTGTTGCACAGGCTCTGGATAAAAATAACTCCCGACAGATCAAAAATAACATTTCATGGCGAGAAGCATTTTTCCACCTACTTGACTATAACACTAGTCCCCCTGTAGGTCTACACGTGTTCACAACGCAAATGCCAACGAGGAAGGCGAAAGCGAGAACTCCCCCTATTCCCCACCCTAAAATGCAGTCTTCCATCATAATATTATAAGCTACTGCGCTACAGTACACCCGGAAGCTAGGAACTCATGTCAAAATGCAATAAACATATATGCGCACATTCTGTAGATACAGACCCAATGGTTGAACCATTTCTGGAGCTGACTATTGACGTGAGAAATGAGATTTGCTGTTCATTTAGGCACGATGGGATGGGTGGATGATCTCAATCTTAATTTCAAGTAATTTTTGTGTTGTGAGATCCTTGTTTTTTTTTGCGCCGATAGAAATTTTAGCAGCCTAATCCATGTTTGACAGGTTTTTTTAATGTGTGTAGTGTCATCATGTGTGAATTTTTTGTCCTACAGTAATTTGTTACGATCGTTTGTTGTGTGGGTCTATTGTTTAAAAATTACATACAATTTAGTGATTAGTTGCATATCAAAATTTTAAAATTAAATTGTACACAGTGTCATTTATTTCAAAAATGGCACACAAGAGTGCAAGCCATTGAGATGGATAAAAAGGGAAAACTCTCGTGAAAGGCCCACTTTACCGAGTTCGTTTGTGTATCTTCACGTGCATTGAGTAGGAAGTTTAGTATGGTTATTGAAATTAATTTTAGTATAATATGGTGTTATTAACGCATTATAACTTGTGATATGATTATATTTCTAGGAACCTGAATCGGGAATACGTTGCATGCATGCACGCATATTACGATTATATATGAATAATGCCCCGGGCTGAATCATCTTTAGGGGCAAACGACTGATTCATAAACTAAGCGTGACCGTAATGTTGGTCTGCGGTACCGTAGCGTGAATCGAGTCATGACCTTGCATGAGATGTTGCAACTGTGCATTCTGCTGCGAGGCATGGTGTCTCGCATAGGTCTGCTCCAGAGTGATACTTGATGAGCCTTTTACAAGGGCGTTTTTACTTTCAGGCGCGGCCACAGTTTTCCCGCCCATCCCGTCTGTGTGCCTTTGAGATGAGAGGCACATTACGTGCCCTGCTAACATAAGAGGAACGAGAAGCGTTTCAATGGGCACCCCGCACGCCTCACCAATCTTGTCAACGTGACAAGACAATATTTTTGTCGAAAAATATATTTTTTTTAAAGCACCAACTACCAAAATTTTCTAATTCATGAGTGTGTGCCACGCAGAGACTTCGGACTTCCCAGTTAGGCCCCAATAAACCTTGAGAAACATTTTGATACGATAACAGTTACTTATCTGTTTACTGGTGTTTGTAGTTCTAAGAGTTGATGATATCACACAAGGAAATATAGCACAGATATACTTTCTTAGAAATAAGTTGTAACAGAAAACAAAAACTTAAAAAATAATTTAAATTTCCGAGATTAAATAGGCCTACATAAAAGTAAATTAAACTACTGAGATTAAATTCATTGTGACCTTGGTTTATGATTAGTTAATTCGCATGTTCTAACATAATTATTGAAATGGCAGAACACCTTGTGAAAGCTGTGAACGCAACAGTAGGGGCGTCGGCCGCGTAGCCCATTTATTTTATTTTTTATTTATACCAACAAAATGTACAACGCGTAGCAGTACGTTTTTAAAGAGCAAATGACAGATACCATTACTACATTAATTGAAAACACGAATTGAATGAATAAAAGGAATCGAACCAATTTTTTTTTAGTGATATGCCTACAAGAACAACGAGTGTATAATATGCAAGTGTATAGTTTCCAATTTTCACTCAGTCATCGTTCATCTTCTATTCCAACGAAATGAAGACAATTAATTATGAACTTGGTGAATCCCGAGTAGGCCTATGTAATAATTAATTGCCCATTCATGTTTGTTCCACGAGTGCGTACACGAGATGAAGTGACGATGCCTTTGAAATCTACTGGTCTCTCCCTAAAGACTATCGAAGAACGAAGACTTGTCATTGTCAAACGCCGACTTCAAAAAAAGCATCCATGTGTTTTTCAGTTCAGACATCCTCTCCCTTTTTGCTGCACTTTTCCCACTTCCGTCTACAACAGACGACTATCTCACAGTCTTCTTCCTCGATCCTTTCAGCTCTTTTCGGCAGCCACACCACGACAAAACGCTTCGCCATTCTATTATGAAGCTATACATGCCGCCACATCGCCCCTTTTGATAATTTCTAAGAGGACAATTTCCTCCGGTTCGTCATTTATCTTGTGTTGTAGGCCTACCCTTACGAATACGATGTGCTTCAAACTATGAAACTCCCGCCTCAATAAAGAAACTTTCAACTACTTTCCATGAAAACTAAATGTACTCCCGCCGTTTCATTTACAAAATTTAACACACAAATCTAATTCTAGAACAAAAAAAAACATTACTTAGCATAGACCCTGCGTCATTGGCTGGCACGTACCCAGAACAATAACAGATGTGACATCACACAAACACACGGTCCATGGTGCAAGCAATCTAAAGTTAGATGTGATCTCGGATGTATAATACCCAAGCGCAAGCTAATGCATCGCGAGGTCGGATAACCTAAGGCCGAGCAGATAATACTCATCAATCAAATCACTAGGTATAGTAAGTTCACTCGCATCGACAAGAATTAGATGAATGAGGGAACATAGTGACAAAACGAGACGACGTGGCAACGGCGAATGTCTATTAGAACGATATTTGACGCCCAGAGGCGATAATCGTCGGGTCTTTTGAACGTGGTTTCAAGGTCGAGGAAGGCCACTCCATTAGGAACTCGCGGCCAATCCTGTTCACAGGTGTACAATACTCGCAGTCTACCTCACCACACCCCACCCCTCTGCTCTGCAGGTTCAAAGGGTGATATAAATATAAGTTATGGGTATGAGATGGGTGTGTAGTAATTTGTTATCCGTGGTGTAGGTACACATCATTCGTGATGGTTGAGTTTCTATTATATTTTTTACAAGTTTTGTTCACGCACACATGTTGAGGGGAAACTTGTGCTCAACACCCCAATCTAATCGCGTCAGGGGTAGTCTACAAAACCAAACACTGACATTGCTGCTTTTGCAACAATAAGATCATAATCTATTATGGTGGAAGAAATGGAAGATGAAGCGAATCACTTCATTGCCAAAAAAAGCGTTGTGTCCATTAAAATCGAATGGTGTGGGTGGTAGCAGCCGGCTGAAGGTGCACGCACAACAATAAGAGATTGGATGCATGCAGAAGACATGACACAGGCGCCAATCCTTTCATCATTGCTGAACATAGTCTGCTCTGCTGAGTATATATAATCCTGAATTGAGGTCGGCAGGTTTTATGTACTGTTCCAAGGATTGCTTTGATAAAAAGTAGAATTTCATTCTTCATTTCATTTTTCTGTCTGTAATCTTACGTTTACACATCTTGTATTGAATGAAGTTTTGCATCACCACCCTTCCACTTCCTACACACACACACAATGGTTTTCTGGTACCCAGTCGGTGAAGACGCACATTTCCCCAGTAATTAATTACGCTCTTGCATCTCATTACATACATCTTTCATAATACCTACTTCGTGGACGCGCCTTAGGTGTTGGGGTACAGAATCAAATCCTCCCTCAGGTTTCTATTCAATAAAAACGTGACGTGAGTCGTGATTATCTTTAACCCGCGCCCACAGCACGGGCTGCATACCCATTATACCTAATTTGAATCTTGAGGGTTGTATCAGTGTGTTGCATTACATTGTATTCAAATTTCAAATAGGACTAACTAATTAGTGGTTATATAGGGGTAGGCCCTATAGACCTACAGACAGGGAAAGGGAGAACAGTTTAGAGTAAGCGATTATTCGTACACTTTTGAAAGGATTTTTAAAATACGAAAACACGTCTCAAAATCAAAATATAACAAAATTAAATTTTTAAAATGAATTAAAAAACATAAATATTACAAAAACATTTAAAAATCGATAAAATACAGCAAACGTATACTGGTGTTTTATAATTATTCCACAATAAAATAGTTGAATCCCACATTTTTTTAAATTTCAAAAATGTGGGATTATTTTACCACACATTACGATTTAATTTACGACACGAGACGTGATGTAAAAGTGTGACAGTGCACAGTGCGCGACGCTCACTGACATTGCAGACGAGGGCAAGCGAAGCAAACTCGCTCCATCTGACCACTGAGTACCAGGAAACAATACTCGCAGGCAGGAATGTGAGTGACCGAGACAGCGGGCGGACTGTGTCGCCCGGTCAAACAAAAACACGAACACCTTTTGAACAAGTTCGTCAAGAGCGATGACAAAGGAAGGAAAGAAGAAGAATGTGTTTAAAAAATGCAAGCGAGCGAGCTTCTTTCTCACAAAAAGGTCTCTTTTCGAAAATATACATATTTTTTATGAAATTCATTTGACTAGCCGAAACGAAAAAAGGTTCCTTCGTCCCAGAAAAGCAGAGAACAAAGATCTCATCTTGACAGGTTTACGAGTAGTAGCCTATTTTATTTCGCTTGTAAAAAGTTGTGTTCTTTATTTCGTATGCTTCAACATAGGCCTAATGTTAAGTTCTGAATAAAATCAGGAAAATTTCGAATTCGAAGTTCGGGTAGGACCAGGTGAGGTAGGCCTAACTTACCCTACCCGACCGTAACCACAGGTACCGGGGGGGGTCAAATTTTACTCGGATTTTTACATCGGCACAGATGATGGAAACATCTCGCATCTGTTTCTTGTAGCTTCAACCTCGAATGTTAGTGCACGCGATGGTTTTTGTGTAGTGTGTGTAGGCCAGTTATATTTCGACAATTAGCACCAGAACTAGTTGCTAGCTTCGTAGTCGGCGAGCAAATCGAATTACTGTAGTGAAGAGTTGCCTGCTCATCGCAAGAAAAATGTGCTGTGAAGACAATACAATGGAATGGAAAAGTTCCAATCCAAGATATTGCTTGAACGACAATATGTGTTGTGTGCGGACTGCGGAGACGATGTTTACTTTGGCTCCAGTCAGGATGTTGATTCACACAGTTGGCGACATAGGAAGTTGGAAGCCACACCTTCTGACCACGAGGGGATGAGGCAACGAGCATCAGGATGTGGTTCTGGCTGGGTAGGCCAGCGTGTGGTCCCCTCTGACTTGGTCCACCTAGTTATCCTGTCAGATCAGAGAGTCGTAGTCAACAGAAAAACTAGCCAACTTGTCGTAGATTGAAGGTTTTTGCGAGGAAAACGATGTAGTAAGCTACTCTTGTCAGAGAAAGAATATAGTTTCTGTTTCTCGTTTATACTTTATACCCATGGAAGAGGGGTTGTGCACACCAACAAATCATCTGCGCTCGCTAGGGCAACTCAAACAATTTACTAAAAACAAAGTGATCTGTGTTTTACCCTTTTTCTAGATTAAAAACTCGGATAAAAATAAGATTGATACATCCCACTTACCAACCGCATTACTATCGGGCACTGGACACGCACATGTCACTGCCTCTTTTTAGTCACATATGAATCAATGAGTATGTACCATATCCAACGATCTTCAAAGTTCGAATGAACATGAGCCTATAGTAGGGATATTATCGAGGGAGAGAGGGTGATAGCAGATGTGCGGTGTGCCCCACTCAAACATCATAGAAGAGAGCGGAGTACCTTGACCTGTGATTCTGTGAAATCATAGCTTATTCGAACTGAACTACGTGACAATCACTCAATCAACGAATGAGCTATTCGAGACGATCGGCGCTGATAGCCGAGGATGAAGAACAATGACGAAGTTAATGCGGAGATTCTAAGTTCGAACCCACGATCGACAACATTCGGGTTTACGCTATGAGCCACCATAGACGGCAGGTGTCAATCATAAACAAATTTGGGAAATTTTAATAAAAACGTCGGTTATAGAAGCAGTATGCAAGAGTACTTTTTGTTTTTTAGATAACCTCATGCTTCAAGGATGTAGGCCCTAGGCCTAGAGGGTAAGTATGAGTCCCCATATATTTAATTGACGTTTGCGATTATTTTAGTTTTGATTGTGATATTAGAGAGTTGAGACAATAGCTAAAAACTATTTTGTGGAAAAAGTTATGGATATTCGGTTGGATTAGAACAACCAAAGATTAGACCCACATGACTAATCTTTGGTTCAACTGTTCGAGTAACAAAAGTGTGTGTGCGGGGGGGGGGACTTGGTAGCTCTCGTATCAGCATCGCCGAGGCTATGGCCGAGGCTTGTGAGGCCGAAGGGGCTACTGTTTACCTTCCAACCACGTTCAGCCTTCGCTAATCTATCTGCGTAAAAAGGTAAACGTGAAACTAAAATAGATACTATAGTCTAGAGAAAAATTAGCACGCACGTCTGCCTCGACGAGTAAAATGCAATAAAGAAAACACAACGTGGTGGAACTTTCCACATTTCATCTAGGCAGGCATGGGCCCATCTTCGCTCGCTCACCCATCTTTTCCAGCGTCATAATAAAGTATTCTCAACCAGTAGGGCCTACCCGAAAATAGAATTTCAGACTATGTAAAGAAAGAGAGAAAAAAATCCGACCCAAATCTCTCTTGTGTGTGTGTCCATCTGACTCGAATCACGCCTCCACACATAGTAAAATGGGTCGCGGCCGAACAAGTCTGCGTCTACTGGCTACGACTCTTTCGGAAAACATTTCACCTGTACCAAGTTGTCTGTTTTATTATTAGCCTACTATAAAACTGATTGAAAAACAATGGTCAAACCTCAAAATGTGCATTTTTTTTCAGAGATATCGACGAGCAAGTCGATCACACCACAAACTCAAAGAGGGCGATCAACTATTTTGATAATGGTCTATTGCAAGACAAAACTTAGTTGACATGAGCAACATCGCATATCAAATTATCGTCCACTGAAGTTGTGCGTGTTGTAAATTAGGTAGTGAAAACGCAATTGCAAAACTGTCAAAAATTGGTCTAGTACCCGGTAGGCCTATACGGCGACTGATTATTATTTTAATTTATCAATCACCAGTTCAATGATAAATAAGCTTACGTGACGAAGAGCAATATAAAATTATACTTCACATACTAGTGGGGTTTTAGGGCACACACAAAAACATACATACCCTACGTACCCAATCCCAATGTCTACTCGCTCTTGCCCGAAAGAAGTTTCTTCATATTTATTTAGCTACGGATCTATGTTCATCAGATTCTCTACGGCGAAAGTAATATCAAATCTCAGATTTGCAATGCCTCAGATTTGCAAACCGGAATCACATTCTACAATCCAAGTGGCAAGATGTATAACTAAGTGGGCAGCCTCGAAAATCAATAAATATAACCAATTTACAAAATATGTTGGGGCTACAGAGCTTATTTTTGGCAAGATTATTTTTAATTATATATGTGCCTCAATGTTGCCTTACCACTTGCCAAAGTTAGCATATCCCTGTGTATTGCAAATAGAATAAAATAAAACCAATATGCTAAGTCCAAGACAATAATTCATATTGTCTTGAGTCTTGACACAGACTGCATTGCATCATGACCCACTTATTTATTTCCAATTTAATGCCAGTAGTTTACAAGCAGTTACAAACCGATGGAAGTAGTTTCTCACACAACGGAGTGACCCTACAATAGTCGTAGAAAGAGAATTACCGTTATGATGGTATAGCGGAACGACGTACTATTTGTATCATTCATTGCATTTGCAGATAAGGCAGTGGTCATGGCTAACTACGTAACACCTGTAGCTGTGGTTTATCCACGTTCGAATCCTTGGGAGGGCAATCGTATTCGTTTCGTACCACATTCCTGTTAGATTAGCCTTGTTACGTATTAATGAGGCAACAACCATTTCAGTCCATCAGAAAAAAGGGAATTTGAATCTAAGACTAAAGAGTTTGTTTAGCAGTTGGCAAAATATTCGCAGTATTGCGAAACATTTTCTCTCGGTATAAATGCCGAATCTGAATAAATGCTTTATCCGATTCAGCAATAACATTCATGAAAGAAACCGTCTGTTTCCCATATAAAACGTCACGTAAGAATCTGAGAGGGAAATGAGATATGTCTAGTTGGTCTCTGCTCTGCTCGTTTCAACGTCGAGAAATACACAAACCATGACAATATCACTGTGTTTTTCTGTCCCAGCTGCAACGAAAGCAACTCTTGTGGCCTTTCTGGGTTGCCTTCCACTGCTGCCATGTTGCCATTTCTCTTCCTCCTCGCCTCATACCACACCACGTTCAACAGTTGATAACGAAATGATATTATGCAGTGTGTGCTCTACTTTAGCACGCATCCTCTCATGTTTCGCTTTCATGCAAGATAACGCTGAAAGGTGTGTGTGTCTCGACTAGTTATATATTTCAATCACGTGTTGATGTAGGCATAGGCCTACATGAGTGTGTGTACGTGGGAGTGGGGCACCGCACGTAGGTGCAATGCCACACTTATCATCAGACAGTCGTGCCAAATAAAACTAGACCTACACAACACAACTAATAAGTCTCCTTACCTAAGTCCTCGACCAGTTTCAGCATCACACCTCCAATGTGCAAATCCCCTTTCACTCGGAGAGTTCTTTCCACTTGTAAGTCAGTGACGTACACACGGAGATTCCATGACCCGTCACCCACCAAATAACCGTCTGACATCATTTTGACTGCGAGATGTGTTGACACTTTATTACTTTTATAATATTTCAATTGTAGTTAAAAAAAAAAAAAACTAAACTCAAATGTCCTAGGCTAACGAAATCATTTCACACGTGTCACAGTTCAGTTCCAGCCAGTTTGTTTACAGTGACATCCGCAAAGGGGTTAAAAAAGAACGCACGTTGTCGAAATAAACCAAACGCGAGTAGAACGGTAACACGGACCACATGGATCGCAGCTCGGTAGCCGACTGTCACTCTCGCGAGCGCGGCAAGGCAACGCAGTGTTGCTGAACCGAACACGCTCACGCAGCCAGCCGTTCGTCCGTCTACACTGCTTCCACCGCACCTGACGCAAACCCCTCCCACCAGACTCCGCCAAGGCGGGAACACATTGGTGTATTAAAATATCAAGCAACTGTGGCCGAGTTATGTATCCATCCTAATGGATATCGACGAAAACATAATTTATTTGTGATTAGTTAACATAAACAATACGAAGTAAGTAGAGACTGACAGAATAGCAGAAAATTCGGCATTTACTAGATCAGAAACTTGTTTCATGTCCGTAAATGGTATCAGAGACAGAGCGAGAAGGTATCGCTCTGATTGGTGGAAATCTTGCACTACTACTGTCACTTGAATGCTTATAAACATAAATAAATTCGGTAACGAGAATGAGAACACATTAAAATAAAACATTATTCTATACTTTAAAATCATATAGAATCTGAACCTTATAATAATGTCAATTTTAGTTTTACGACAGTAGTGACAGAAAGAAAGGATGGTGGTGGTCAAAGTGTTCACTAAAAAGAACAGGCCTCGATGGCTCGGTCGAGAAACCATCACACGAGATTAATAAGCGGACGCGTCCGCCCACTTACTTTTCGCAATTTTCAATTAAACAACAAGTCAACAACAAACTATACTATTTTTAAAAAATGGTATGTTTGAGCTGTAAAAGTTTCTTCCATTTTTCAAAGAAAACATTTTAAAACGGGTTTTTAGGCATAAGTAACAAATATGAATGTTTTCGCCTTTGGCCAAATTGGCAAAACTGAAACTTCAGCACACGGTACCCGTTAAAGTTTCGCATCTTGCCCCTCATAATTTGTTGTGATGTAATGTTAAAATATTATACTGCTAGTGCCAATAATAGGATAGTAACGATTATAATATTACTTTAAGAAATAAAGAACTAAAAACTAATAAGATTGACGGTAAATTATTTTAAACTATGCCGCTTCAAAAACGTATCAGTAGCTAGCGTTGGTAGATGAGCGTTTTGGGTCTTTTAAGCCTTTTTGCCTTTCTTTCAGTTTTGTATCGTAGTAAAGATTGTATTTTTAAATTATTACCAAGCTGCGACAATCACTATCGTAAACAGTACGGAGCTTCGCAAATGCTTTTTCAGGCGCGTTGTTGGATGAGCGTATGTTTTTTTAAATAAAAAAGTGGAAAATTGCGATTTTAATGAGAAATTACTTTTCGATTGCGCTCAAATTTTACACAAATATATAAATTCATAAAATTGAGGTTCTGTGAAAATATCATTACAATCGGATAAAGCATGTAGATGTTATAAAAAGACGAAATTTTTTTTTTTTACGGAAAAAGCGTAAAATTGCGATTTTCATAAGAAATTATTTTTCGATTGCGCTCAAATTTCACACTAATATATTAATTCATAAAGTTAAGGTTCTGTGAAAAAATCATTACAATCGGATAAAGCATGTAGGTATTATAAGTCGAAGAATTTTTTTTTTAAATAGAAAAAATCGTAAAATTGCGATTTTAGCGAGAAATAATTTTTCGATTGGGCTCAAAAACGTGGCAGTTCTAAGTTCAGAGATTTTCGAAGGCCTCCATAAAATTTCATCGCAATTGGAGTATCGGTTTAGCCGGAATCGTGTTAACAAACACATAAAAATACAAAAAAAACAAAACATTCCGGATTTTTTTCTCCAGTGTAGTGAAATGGAAAATTCGCTTCGCTCGCTACGCTCACTCCAACAATACAAGCCTGCAAAATAGTACCAAATTTCCAAAAAGTAGTGTTCTCAGTGAACATTAATAATTCGTCTATATCAACGAATTTAAAAACAGTGCAATTTACTCTGGAACATTATAATGATTGTTGAATGATCTTAGCGAAACTCAATTTGACTACCCGGGGAGACAAAAATCCCGTTTTCTGGTGTTTCCTGTCTTTAAGGAAAACAAAGAAGTTCTTCCTGGTAGTTTTCCCATTTGTTCAAAAAAAGGAGTCTATGTCTGAGAATTCCCCTTTTTGGGTTTTAAAAGGGAAAAAACGAAATCCGGGCCCTAAAAATTTGGCCTTGCGTTTTTGGGAGAAGGAAATTTTAATTTCCCCAACTTGGGTTTGGCTAACAATGGAAAGGGTTGGATTCTGGCCCGTTTGCCCGTGTGCTTGGGGGGAAAGACTTTTTTGGGTGTTTTGTGCTTTTTGGCACAAAAAGGATGGATTTTTGCCCAAATTGGTTTTTTAAGGGAAAAGGAAAATTTGGGTATGGTTTTTCCTTTCTGGGTAAACAAAAAGAAAAAATTTTAAAACTTTTTCCCCCCTAATTTGGCTTTGACTCATTTTTTTAGTTAGGGAAAAGGGCCCATTTTGGCAGTTTGCCCTTCCGGGTAAGGAACAAACGAAAGTTTTTTCTATTTATTCTTATAAGAAAAAATATTTTAAATTTTCCCCGGTGCGTAAGAAAAAACGAAGATTTCGGTATGCCCTCGTAAAAAAAAATTTTAATTTAATTTTAACCAAATTTAAAATTAAAATTTAGATATTTTATTTCCTTTTTTAAAAATAACATCTTCTCTATTTAATTTGGTTAAAAAAAATTTTTAAGTTGATTTTTTAATTTTTGCTTTAAAAAAATACGAGATTTTTATTTTTTTTTTTTGGTAATAAAAATTCTAAAATTTATACTTGTTAACTCCCCAAATTAAGGGGGAAAGCCGAAACTGGGTTTGGGTGTGCTAGAGTAAAGTTTCAGTTTTGCCAATGGTTATTATGGCCAATTATAATAATAATAATAATAATAATAATAATAATATATATATATAAATATTTTTTTATATTGTACATACTTTTATACATTATTCGGAACATAAATATTTCCCCACTAAGCTGCAAAACAGCTTATTAGTGAGGCGCATAGAACAAATAATGAGAGCGCACTAGTGTGGCTCGTTGGTCTTGTTGTTAGCGTATCTGCTTCCAATGCAGAAGGTCCAGGGTTCAATTCCCGTTAAAGTCAGTAGTTTTTTAACTTCTGATTTGGACTTAAGTCCATCAGTTCGTGTCTTAGGAGTTTGTAAACAAACGGTGACTTTGAAGCCGTCACAGCTACGAAGCACATAGTAAATTCAGAGTTGTTCTGAATCGGCCTTGTTGATTCCGGCGTTGATTCGCGGGTGTTCGCACTGTCCATACCACTGATTGCTATATTTCCTATTAAATATATTGATCTTTGGTTGGTTATCGCTCACTCGTCGATTGCGTCGGGGCCTACAGGGTTGGCTTGGTCGCTTTAATTCAAAGTCCCCCACTGAAAATCAGTTATATAACTGAGTGGGTAGACTCTAAATACAATTTATTTTATTTATTTATTCATTTATTAGTTCTCAGATAAGGAGGAAAATTAAATTCGCAGCAATACAACATCAAAAAATTACAGTGATATAGGGACTATTTTCTTGAGGTCCAGTATACTAAGACCGACAATCTATCAATCATAAGGCGCAAATAATCTTTGCTGTTGAAGCGCCCTAAAACTACTAATATATCAATCATAGATACTATGGTCTACCCTTAAAAATAATTTTGAAAGATGCGCGTCAACACAACATCAACAACAACAACAACATGCAACAACAAATGAAAATGAGCACTGCTAGTGCTGGAGCGAGCTCAGTGGCTGGAGCACTGCACTGACAGGACCGGAGGGAAACTAGCTCCGGCACCGGGACGAAGCACCACGGAGAGCGTGCGCAGCAAAACCGTTGCAAACAAAATTTCATTGAAAATTGGCCGGAAATACATTCTATCATGTTTAATATCAATTATAAAATGTATTTTTAATATTTTTTTGCATATTTTTTAAAATGCTAATACGCTTCGCCCAAAATCACCCAAAATAGAATTGTTTATCAAATATGGCTGCATCTCGTCAACTAGTGTAGCATCGGGCGTTAACACAACAACGCCCAAACTAGGAAAACTAATAGCACAGATATTAGAGTGCACTACGTGCACTCTGCTAATAGGCTAGAACTTGCGTCAAAAATCGATTTCATCTGGCACTGGGAAAATGTTTATCATAAACATGGCTATAACTCGTAAACTAGTAGTAGTAGTAGTGACTATGGCTGGTTTATCATAAACATGGCTGTATCTCGCTAACTAAGGCTGGGATACACATCGCTGGCCCAGAACCTGACTGTTCTAACTCAAAACCCATTGCTCGATAATGGGCAATAGTCCGTGGAACAAGCTGCTAAAACTATAGGATCATTTCAATCCGGAAACCAGCACCAAAATTTAGGAGCAGGTAAAATACATATTTTAGAATGTTATTTTCACGGGGGACACGCATGGTAGCAAATAAGTCACCTGTCATGGCGTCCACAAGATGGCCGCCAAAATAATCTTCTGGCTAGTTTGCCCGTGTGCGTGGGTAAGGAACAAGGACGACGATCTTCTGGCTAGTTTGCCCGTGTGCGTGGGTAAGGAAAGAGGACGTCGATTTCTGGCTAGTTTGCCCGTGGCCTG
>JAMZAV010003107.1:0-66736 GCA_024449915.1 Sweltsa coloradensis
GGAAAAATTTGTCGTCCCGGAAATTTAAAATTTGCGTAATAATCAAGTGATATCGTAAAATATTCCACGTTACTTCGAAACGGAGGGCAGGGTCCGGCGACGAACCAAAAGTGTGCCGGAAAACAAATTTCTCCAAAGTCTTCGGATTAGACGAAACGTGACCCGCAAACTACCGCATCGGCGGCCGTACTCGGGCCGATTTTCGAGTTTGTCGCGGCAACGAGGTTTTCAAACTACGAGAATTCCAGGTACGAGGTTTTCCAAGCCCTCTCGCGCAGCGGCTTTCAAGCCGCGCGTAAGCGCGACGTGTACATGTATATATTTCATCAATGGCAATAAACATCTTGAATCTTAATAATAAGTGTTCTGTATTATTGGATGAGCGAAGCGAAGACTTCAATTTCACTGACCCCCCAAAAAATTTAGCTCGGGTGTTTTTTTTGTTTGTTTTTTTGTTTGTTTTTCTGTCTTTTTGTTTGCTCTCTACCGGGCAAACGGCATATGCGATCTTGATGAAAATTGGAGGGGACCTTCGAAATCGATGAACTTAGACTTGCCACGTTTTTGCGTACAATCGAAGAAATATTTCTCATGAATATCGTACTTTTACGATTTTTTTCGATTTTTAATGCGATATTTCCGTGATATTTGGCTCGCGACCGGGCAAACGGCTTCTCCGATCTTGATGAAACTTTATGGGAACGTTTGAAATCACTAAATTTAGATATGATATGATTTTGGAGGCAATCGAATAAATATTTCTAATGAATATCGTACTTTTACAAAAAAATTACGATTTTAAGTGCGATATTTTCGTGACATTTGGGCCGATTCTGACCAAACGGGTGGGGCTACAACGTTCATATTTTACATGGACATTAAGGTAATGGTGATGTATTGCTTTCTGAAAGAAAAAGCTGAAAAAATTAGCCAGAATCTATAGAATAAAGGTTTTAATATGAGTTTTTTGAGGTTTCAATAACAATTAACAAGTAACAATAGAAACTTATTAATCACCTACAATGCATTCAAAAAGTACTTGCAAAGGAAAAGTGGTCCTACGCAAACTAAAAACTTACAAAAAAGCTCATCTATCAACGCGGCGGGACTTAAGCGTTTTTCTAGTATAAAATATAGTTTCAATACAAATTATTACAAAAAAAAATTACAAAAGTTAATTTTTTAATTTTTTTTATTATAATAAGCTAGATGTATATTTTATATCATCCATACAAATTAACTAATGTCAATAATAATCCATTTAAATCAAAGGACCAATATAATTATACACCTGGCATTATTTTGTTTTGTTATTCATAATAACATACAAAATGCTTACATAGCATGTTATATTACACAATAACCTTTTACTCTGCTGGCAACATTCATCTGTTGGTAGACCGTTGGATCATTGATTGTTTTTTAATATTATTTATTATTAGATGGGCGAAGTGAAGACTTCAATTTCACTGATCCCCAAAAAAACTCTTTTTTTTTTTTGGTTTGTATTTTTGCCTGTTTGTTCGCGCTCTAACGGGCCAACGGCATATGCGATCTTAATGATAATTTTAGGGGACCTTAGAAATCTCTGAACCAAGACTTGGCACGTTTTTTTTGGTATAATCTATCAAATATTTCTTATGATTCGTACATTTACGATATTTTCAATTTTAATGTGATATTTTCGTGATATTTGGCAAACGGCTACTCTGATCCTAAAAATACTATATAGGAACGTTTAAAATCACTGAAATTATATACGTTATGATTTTAGAGACATTTGAAGAAATATTTCTAATAGAAATCGTACTTTAACGATTTTTTCCCGATTTGAAATTTTGTAATAGAACTTGAAAAAGTAATGAGATCCCACTTAAAAACGTAATTTTTGGACAGAAATATTTTAAAAAATCACATCCATCAACGCGAACGCTTTTTTTAGTCGCGTTGATGGATGAGTTTTTTTGTAAGTTTGCGTGGGATCTCTTTACTTTTGCAAGTGCTTTTTGAATGCATTGTAGGTGATTGTTGTCAAGTTCCTATTGTTACTTGTTAATTGTTATTATATACCTCAAAAAACCTCATATTAAAACCTTTATTCTTTGGATTCTGGCTAACTTTTTCAACTTTTTCTTTCAGATGGCAATACTTCATCATTACCAACATCCATGTAGATACTAGGAAAACGCTCAGTTGGACGCGTTGATGAGCGAGCACGTGCTATAGCTAGACCCACAATGCACATTTTTTTAAATTTTAAAATTTGCGACGTTCGCTGTCCACAGGGCCATGTTCCGATATTATTTATTATTGCCAGGGTATTTGGGTTAAAACCCGTATGTAAATCTTTACTTTGTGGATAAAATCCACCGCCATCTAGAGGACCTTGACTCATTGGGAAAAATATTTTAACTCCTTGGTGACAAATAATAGACTGCTTCCTCGAAAGTATTTTGATTACTTCTAGGTGGCAGTGCATGAGAAACTTCGCGCGTCTTTTCGTTGCCATGGCAACGTTACTTTTGTTATAATGTAATTTCCATCTACACTACTTATCGGATCAATCTAAAATTAACATATTCGTGACCGGACGGACATTCTATATGATTTGGCTTTCTCAGATTTTGTCGCCGGTTAGTTTGAAAAAAAAAACTTTCGATTAACTTCAATGTAACATTTTAACTTTTGAACGATTTTGCCACAAAAACTAATGGCATTCAATCGAGAACAAAGCTTGCGGATGGTCAAAATTTCAACTCGATCCGAGCCTCCGTTCGAACGTTATGGCGAGACATACAAAAAAAAACAAAAAAAAAACAAAACAAAACAAAACAAAACGAGTGACAAATTTTTCCGGCAGAGTCAAATGGAAACGCTCGCTTCGCTCGCTTAATTAACGTTGTAGCCCCACCCGTTTGGTCAGAATCGGCTTAAATATCACGAAAATATCGTATTAATTTTTTTTTTTAATCGTAAAAGTACGATACTCATGAGAAATATTACTTCGATTATACCAAAAAACGTGGCAGGTCAAAGATTAGAGATTTCGAAGGTCTCCTCCAATTATCATCAAGACCGCATATTATGCCATTTGCCCGGTAGAGTGCGAACAAACAGACAGAAAAAAAGAAAAAAAACATTGGAGCTAAATTTTTTGAGGGGTCAGTGAAATTTGAAGTCGTTCATCCAATTATCATTCATGCAAAATTTGGTAATGATATTACCAACCTTTCAGCAGAAATCATCAACACCTGAGCGCGCGCATTTGTTAATAGAGATTTACAATTCTTCATTTTTACGGTGAACTGAGTACTTTGGTCGCCCCTGGTGGGTAAACCCAGCAAAACCGTGTCAGCTAAAAAGCGAAAAACTAAAGTAAAAATATAGACGTACCTTAAACCACCCTTACACCTTCAGTCCCAGGTGTGGGGAAGGTTTAGGAAAGTCCATTTACGATAGAAATTGAAAATACTTAATTTTACGGAGAGTACTTTGGTCATCCTTGGTGAGTACACCCACCCAAACCATGATGTCTTACAAGCACAAACTAAAATAAATATATTAAAGTACGTCACACCACATATATACCTTCCGTTCTACGTAAGGGGAGGTTTATGGAGGCCCCATTACGAGCGAATTTAATTATTTTTTATTTTAACATCGTGTACTTTGGTCATCCTTGGTGGGTACACCCACCAAAACCGTGGTCCGGCTAACAAGCGGAAATCGAAAGACAATATGTAAACGTACCTAATTCCACCCTTTGAACTTCCTCCCCGGGATGGAAGGGGGGGGGGGGCGGGTTACAGTCAGCTCAAGGTCTATCATATTCGAGGGAGGGCTATGTGGATGCTTGACATAGGCCTGTTCGGTATGGAAATTTTCATACCGGTATCCGGTATCTGAAAATACCGGTATAGTAGTCGGTAAACGGTATAAATACCGATACCGGATATTCGGTATAAACCGGATAATCGGTATTTACCGGTATTCCGGTTTATACCGAACAACCGGTATACCGGTATAAAAAGGTTAACCGGATATTCGGTATTAACCGGTATACCGGTTTATACCGAATAACCAGTATACCGGTATAAATCGGAAAACTGGTTCATACCGAATAACCGGTATACATTAAATACCGGTTTTTACTGAACAACCGATTTTGCAGTTTAACCGGTATATTGGTGTTTAACGGTATACCGATTCTGTTAAATAGTATGACGATATTTACTGTTATGTCTTTTAGATACCGAATTATCCAGTTATTCGGTTTTCAGATCGCTGATCTTTGAGTTCACAAATCACAATCACATCGACTTATCGCCGATAATCTGCGTTCCCGGTAACCTTTTGCTTCGCCATAGCGCGCCTGCGCGCGTGCGCCCAATACAATGTGCCACTGCACCCACTGCCAGCGACCGCGAGCAAGACTTCAAATTAATAAACATAATAAAATATGTACTATTTTTCATGATAACCATGCATGCATCTTACAGTGGAACGAGTGAGTTACCGGACACGGGGCGGGGCGGGGGGTTATCATTACCATATTATTCATCAGTACCTATATAATCACAATTCACACAGGTATTTACACAAATTTGCAAACATATGTCAGTCATATTATAGTCAAGCTGAGCAAGTCGCGATTGTCGCATTTGTTAGTACAACTACAAACTACAAAATCTCCGTTTGTAGCTAGGATTCTATACACATACATGTCTCCAAGGAAATCAGTCAAGCAAATAAATCATACAAGTTAATAATCAGAATTATATTTTATTTTATGTGATACAGTAAGTAGAGATATACGTAATACGGCATTTTAATTTTGAAAATTTACAGTTTTTTTTAAATTTAGCAAAACCGTAAATGTCGGAGAGTTCTCACACATAACGAGGACAATTGTTCCAAAGTTTGAGGCGCGCCCCAAAATTGGTCTAAGAAGTTTTGCCATATGGGGCTACGATTTCGAGATAGTTATTTTTGGATATAAGTAACCACATGTATAAATAAAAACTAGAATGAATAATTCAAAAATAAAATAATTATCTAAGATAACTATGCAACAAAAATTATAAAGTAAGATTGAGAGATAACCTGCTTGTTAGAATTTTTTTAGAGTTTTACACAAAATATGATATGATCACCGATTTGCCACAAAAACAAAAAGGACAATTTTACTTAATTGTATTTTATAGTGAGTGATATGGTGAGCCTGATTCAATTCACTTAGGTTTCGGAACAAACTCTTTGTTCATGGCTAGAAACACTAGCTGCTCTGCGTGCTCTCCGGTAAGACACACGCGTTCATCTGTAACTACATGTCCTCCCGTGCTGAAAAGTGCCGCGGGCCCGGGCCGCCCGCTGGTCAATACCGGTTTTTACCGAAAATCGGTACACCGGTTAATACCGAAAATTGGCATACCGATTCAAAACAAAAATCGGTATACCGGTTTGTACCGAAAATCAGTATTTACCAAAAACCGGTTGATATCGTAAACCGGTTAATACCGGTACACCGGCATACCAGTTTATTCCTAATACCGGTATACCGGTTAATTCCGAAAACCGGTATACCGGTTTTTCGGCAACTTGTAAACCGGTTTGGCGGTATACAAAATAACCGGTTATTTAACCGGTATACCGAATTACCGAACAGGCCTAGCTTGACAGCCGTTGCAGTGGCTTGTTATCGGAAAGTAGACCACAATAGATGGTGTGTCTCTGTACCTTTATAATAACGAAAAGATTATTTGTAATAATAAGATCAAAATAATACCTTCCAAGGAAATAAGAAAGTTTATTTTTATAATTTGAATTTTGATGCTGATGATAATGATTTATGTTGCCTAACGTACGTCTCATAGAAAAAGAAAAAAAGAAATTGGAATTTGGGTTCTCTTAGTTATAGCAATGCTAAGGCAATTCGAGACGTAAGTGGTGATAGATGGCGATGAAGGGCGATTACAAAAAAAATATGTTTTATGCGGGATCCGAGCCCATCTCCTCGTAGAGCCATGTCCATACGCTTCGGACCAGGCGTATGTGCCACCGAATATACGAATCTTGTATCTCGCAGTTGTATTTTGCATATAATTCACGGCCAAATCTGTTGATCACAATTCACAAGCAATCGTCGGCAAAGTTGACTAAAATGTATTGATTGTATTGGAAGCTTGTTTTTACTTCAAATAATATTTGAACCCAACCTGAAACCTGAATATTAATGATAGCGTTAGCGACGCCGTTGGTCCCACTAATTCATATAGTTCATACTGATGAGAGAATTTATTAGCTACGAACAGTATTTCGTTATTCGCATTCTTGCGGCTTTGCTTAGGGGCGTACTAGTGAGCTTTTGTAGGATTTCCTCATTTTGTTTCTCCGTCCAACCCTTGTCAAGCTTCTGCTACTTTGTGTGGCAATACGCGTCGCGCGGCACGTGGTAGTTGGATGAGCGAAGCGAAGACTTCAATTTCACCGACCCCCCAAAAAATTTAGCTCGGGTGTTTTTTTTTTTTGTTTTTTTGTTTTTTTGTTTTTTTGTTTTTTTTTTGTTTGTATTTTTGTCTGTTTGTTCGCTCTCTACCGGGCAAACGGCATATGCGATCTTGATGAAAATTTGACAGGACCTTCGAAATCTCTGAACTTAGACTTGCTACGTTTTTGGGTACAATCGAAGAAATATTTCTCATGAATATCGTACTTTTACGATTTTTTTCGATTTTTAGTGCGATATTTTCGTGACATTTGGGCCGATTCTGACCAAACGGGTGGGGCTACAATGTTCATATTTCACATGGACATAAAGGTAATGGTGATGTATTGCTTTTTAAAAGAAAAAGTTGAAAACGTTAGCCAGAATCTATAGAAATAAAGCTTTTAATATAAGTTTTTTGATTTTTTGTGCGATATTTTCGTGCCATTTGGGCCAATTCTGATCAAACGGGTGGGGCTACAACGTTCATATTATACATGGACATTAAGGTTGTGGTGATGTAGTACCTTTTGAAAGAAAAAGTTGAAAAAGTTAGCCAGAATCCATAGAAATAAAGCTTTTAATATAAGTTTTTTACGGTAAATAATACCAATTGACAAGAAACAAAAGAAACTTGACAACATTCACCTACAATGCGTAGGCAGCAAAACAAAGCACTTGCAAAAGTAAAGATATCCCACGCAAACTAAAAACTTTAAAAAGCTCATCCATCAACGCGGCGGGACTTTAGCGTTTTCCTAGTAATTACAACGTGATTGATTGGATTAGCGAAGCGAAGACTTCAATTTCACTTTCGTTTTTTTTTCGCCTACGTTACCCCAAGAAAAATAGCTCGGAAGTTTTGTGTTTGTTATTTTTTTGTCTGTTTGTTCGCTCTCTACCGGACAAACGGCATATGCGATCTTGATGAAAATGTGAGGGGACATTCGAAATCTCTGTACTTAGACCTGCCATGTTTTTGGATTTAATCGATTAATTTGTTTTTTATTGTTATCGTTCTTTTACGTCTTTTTTCAATTTTTAATGGGATATTTTCGTGATATTTGACAAACGGCTACTCCGATATTGATGAAACTTGATGGGAACGTTTAAAATCACTGAAATTATATATGTTATGATTTAAGAGACATTTGAAAAAATATTTCTTATAGAAATCGTACTTTTACGATTTTTTCCCCGGTTTTAAATACGATATTTCGAGATATTTGGGCCGCTTCTGACCAAACGGGGTGGACTACAACGTTCATATTTTACATTGGCATATAGATTATGATGATGTAGTGCCTCTTGAAAGAAAAAGTTGAAAAAGTTGGTCAAAATTCATAGAATTAAAGGTTTTAATATAAGCCTTTAAAAGGTGTATAATTTAAAAGTAATATCAAGTAACTATAGAAAAAGTAATGAGATTCCACTTGAACGTAATCATTGGACAGAAATATTCCAAACAAGCTCATCCATCAACGCGACTGGAAAAAGCGTTCGCAAAGCGGCTTAGTAACAGGTCAAGGTCCCGTAGATTTCCGCTAGGCTTCGCTGCCGCGCAGGTCGATGCCGCAAGACCTCCGCTAGGAGTAGATACAGGGAACCTTGGTAAGAAGTACCATACAAAAATGCAAAAACTTGCAAAAAAGGGGCCAAGCCGAAAACGAGGAAGGCTCAACTCAACGAGGCTCAACTGCAAAAACTGGTAAGTTCTAGAGTGTGGCCAAGCCCATTATTTTGATTAAAATAGTAAATATATGTATTAATTGGATGAGCGAAGCGAAGACTTCAATTTTACTGACCCCCTAAAAAATTTAGCTCGAATGTTTTTTTTTTGCTCGCTCTCTACCGGGCAAACGGCATATGCGATCTTGATGAAAAATTTGAGGGGACCTTCGAAATCTCTGAATAGAGGTGTATTGTTTTTGGGTACAATCGAAGAAATGTTTCTCATGAATATCGTACTTTTAAGATTTTTTCGATTTTTAGCGCGATATTTTCGTGACATTTGGGCCGATTCTGACCAAACGGGTGAGGCTACAAAGTTCATATTTCACATGGACATTAAGGATATGGTAATGTATTACTTTTAGAAAGAAAAAGTTGAAAAAGTTAGCCAGAATCCATAGAATATGAGGTTTTTGAGATTTTTTAATAACAATTAACAATTAACTAGGAAAACGCTAAAGTCCCGCCGCGTTGATGGATGAGCGTTTTTTGTTTGCGTTTTTTGCGTTTGTTTGCACTTTTCCTTTGCAAGTGCTTTTTGAATGCATTGTAGGTGATTGTTGTCAAGTTTCTATTGTAACTTGTTAATTGGTACTACTAGGAAAACGCTTAAGTCCCGCCGCGTTGTTGGATGAGCGTAATTGGTGCATTGAGCAGCCATGTGTTATGCGAATTTTTTGTTGTTCTGTGGCAAAATCATTACATAATTGAAATTTTTTAAATTAAATTAAATTAAATTAAAAATTAACTTTAATTTTTTAATTTTTTAAAAATTAATTGAAATTGTTAAAAAAAAAAAAAAGCGTAAAATTGCGATTTTTATAAGAAATAACTTCTCGATTGCGCTCAAATTTAACACTTATCTATTAATTCATAAAATAAGGGTTCTGTGAAAAAATCATTACAATCGGATAAAACATGTAGGTGTTATAAGTCAAAGAATTGTTTAAAAAAAGAAAAAACCTGTAAAATTTCGATTTTTATGATAAATATTTTTTCAATTGCGCTCAAATTTCACACGAGTATCTTAATTCATAAAATAAAGGTTCTGTGCAAAAATCATTAAAATCGAATAAAGCATGTAGGTGTTATAAGTCGAAGAAATTTTGAAAAAATCGAAAAAAATCGTAAAATTGCGATTTTCATGAAAAAAAATTTTCCGATTGCGCTCAAAAACTTGGCAGTTCTAAGTTCAGAGATTTCGAAGGTCTCCATAAAATTTCATCGCAATCGGATTATCGGTTTAGCCGGAATCGTGTGGACAAACAGACAAAAATACAGGAAAAAAAAAAAAAAAAAAAAACATTCCGGATTTTTTTCTCCAGTGTAGTGAAATGGAATCTTCGCTTCGCTCGCTACGCTCGCTACGCTCATCCAATAAAACCTCAAAAAACTCATAGTAAAACCTTAATTTCTGTGGATTCTGACTAACTTTTTCAACTTTTTCTTTCAAAAGGTACTACATCACCATAACCTTAATGTCCATGTGAAATCTGAACGTTGTAGCCCCACCCGTTTGGTCAGAATCGGCCCAAATGTGTCGAAAATATCGTACTAAAAATTAAAAAACTAATATTAAAACCTTTATTTCTATGGATTCTAGCTAACTTTTTCAACTATTTCTTTCATAAGGTACTACATCACCATAATCTTAATGTCCATGTGAAATATGAACGTTGTAGCCCCTCACGTTTGGTCAGAATCGGCCCAAATGTGACGAAAATATCGCACTAAAAATCGAAAAAAATCGTAAAAGTACGATATTCATGAGAAATATTTCTTCGATTGTACCCAAAAACAATACACCTCTAAGTTCAGAGAAAACGAAGGTCCCCTCAAATTTTCATCAAGATCGCTTATGCCGTTTGCCCGGAATCCTGCTAACAAACAGACAAAAATACAGACAAAAAAAAAAAAAAAAAAAACATTGGAGCTAAATTTTTTGGGGGGTGAGTGAAATTGAAGTTTTCGCTTCGCTCGCTACGCTCGCTACGCTCATCCAACAATATATACTTGACAACAATCACCCAATGCATTCAAAAAGCACTTGCAAAGAAAAAGTGGTCCTATGCAAACTAAAAACTTACAAAAAAGCTCATCCATCAACGAGGCGGGACTTAAGCGTTTTCCTAGTTATATAATAAATTAATAATATATCAATATCCATATTATTATCTAACTATAATTATGAAATAAATATAGGCCTACTAACAAAAATAACATAAAACATAAATAAATTTATTGAAACATTTACATGTGGAAATATCAAAATTAATTAATTGTTAATTTTGATTTTTCTACATGTAAATGTTTCAATAAAATTATTTATATTTTATGTTATTTTTGATAATATATTTATTTTATAATTATAGTTAGATGGCAATATGGATATTGATATATTATTAATGTATGATATAATTAATAAATATATTTATTATTTTTGGATGAGCGAAGCGAAGACTTCAATTTCACTGACCCCCAAAAAATTTATCTCTAGAGTTTTTTGTTTGTTTTTTTGTTTTCTGTTTTTTTTTTTTTTTTTGTCTGTTTGTTCGCTCTCTACCGGGCAAACGGCATATCCGATCTTGATGAAAATTAGAGGGGACCTTCGAAATCTCTGAACTTAGAGGTGTATTGTTTTTGGGTACAATCGAAGAAATATTTTTCATGAATATCGTACTTTTACGATTTGTTTCGATTTTTAGTGCGATATTTTCGTGCCATTTGGGCCGATTCTGATCAAACAGGTGGGGCTACAACGTTCATATTATACATGGACATTAAGGTTAGGGTGATGTAGTACCTTTTGAAAGAAAAAGTTGAAAAGGTTAGCCAGACTCCATAGAAATAGTTTTTCCGGTAAATAATAATAATTGACAAGTAACAATAGAAACTTGACAACAATCACCTACAATGCATAGGCAGCAAAGCAAAGCACTTGCAAAAGTAAAGATATCCCACGCAAACTTAAAACTAAAAAAAGCTCATCCATCAACGCGGCGGGACTTGAGCGTTTTCCCAGTAAACAATATAATGGGCTTGACCACACTTCTAGATCTCACCACTTTTTGCAGTTGAGCCACTTGTACCTTCCTCGTTTTCGGCTTTGCCCCTTTTTTGCAATTTTTTGCGTTTTTGTATGGTACCTATATCAATATTTTTTTTAGAACGTACACGGTATGGATGTGAGCATTCAAGTAGTAGACGAAATAACTTTATTACAATGATTCAAAATAAAATCTCACTCATTGGATGAGCGAAGCAAAGACTTTAATTTCACTTTGTGTTTTTTTCCCACTTACGTTACACTAAGAAAAATTGCTCGGGTGTTTTGTTTTTGTTAGTTTTTTTTGTCTGTTTTTTCGCTCTCTAATGAGCAAACGGCATATACGATCATGATGAAAATTGGAGGGGACCTTCGAAATTTCTGAACTTGGAGCTGTATTGTTTTTGGGTACAATCGAAGAAATATTTCTGATGAATATCGTACTTATACGACTTTTTGTGCGATATTTTCGTGCCATTCGGGCCAATTCTGACCAAACGGGTGGGGCTACAACGTTCATATTATACATGGACATGATTATGGTGATGTAGTACCTTTTGAAAGAAAAAGTTGAAAAAGTTAGCCAGAATCCATAGAAATAAAGCTTTGAATATAATTTTTTACAGGTAAACTATGTAAACGCTTAAGTCCCGCCACGTTGATGGATGAGCTTTTTTGTAAGTTTTCAGTTTGTGTAGCACCACTTTTCCATTGCAAGTGCTTTTTGAATGCATTGTAGGTGATTGTTGTCAAGTTTCTATTGTTACTTGTTAATTGTCGTTATTATTATTATTATTATTATTATTATTATTATTATTATTATTATTATTATTATTATTATTATTATTATTATTATTATTATTATTATTATAATTATTATTATATTATTATTATTATTATTATTATTATTATTATTATTATTATTATTATTATTATTATTATTACAAATACTTACGTAATAAATATAGTGAGGAAGAAGTTGCTAATAGATTTGTTGATACCTTTGTTGATGAGATTAATATGATTCAACATTGCTCTATTGTAACTTCTAAGCTTGTGCCTCCTTCACCTCAGAGTCAATCTATGTACCTAGGGAAAGTAAGTGTAACAACTGTGCTTAAAATTATCCGTAAATTAAATGTAACCAAACAACCTGGAATTGATGGGATTAGAGTGACCGACTTGCAATACACGGCTGAGGATATTAGTCCCGTAATTGCCAAAATAATAAACCTGTCTTTAGAAAAAGGAGAAAATACCTGATTTATTGAAAGTTTCTATTGTAAGACCGGTTTATAAAAAAGGCAGCCATATGGACTTTAGTAATTACAGGCCAATTGCCATTTTATCTGTTATTGAAAAAATAATGGAACGTGTAGTAGCTGACGCTCTATGCAACTATTTAGATAAATTTAAAATTATTACTAATAATCAGTTTGGATTTCAAAAAGGTAAGAGCACAACCGATCTTCTTGTGAAATTTGCGAACCTGGTTAATAACAAATTAAATGACAATATGCACATTGCGGCCATGTTTGTGGATTTAAGTAAGGCATTTGATACATTAAATCACGTCAAATTTTTAAAATGTCTTGAGCGAATTGGTATTCGTGGCCCAATTTTAAATTGGTTTAAAAATTACTTAAGATTAAGAACCAGAAGAATAAGAGTCAAGGTTGGTGATTTTTTAAGCCACGAACGTGATGTTATTTCAGGAGTTCCTCAGGGTTCTATTTTGGGCCCAATTCTTTTTTTAGTGTACGTAAATGATTTGGTTAAATGTTTTAAATATTGCTATGTATTTATTTATGCCGATGACATTTTAATTGTTTCAGTACATAAAAACTTTTGAAATAGCACAGTTGTATTTACAAAAAGATTTTATTAACCTACTTAAAGAGATTCATGATAAAGATTTAGTAATTAATGCAAATAAAACAAAAATAATGAATTTGTGTGCACCTCATAACAGAGATTGTCTCCGAGAGATCAGGGTGATCACTCATTCCAATGAATGTTTGCATAATCAAGTAGATCCACTGACGTGTGCATGTAGTGATTTTCTTGAGAATGTTGACTCGCATATGTATTAGGGATTGGTAATTGATAAACATTTCAACTGGGCACCTCATATTGACTCGATCTGTAAGCGCCTACGAGCCTGCCTTCGGCAGTGTTTTTTTCTTAAATACGTTTTACCGTTTTCAGTGTTGCGTAATGTATATATCGCTCTTGCAGAATCTATTATATCTTATGGTCTACTTGCGTGGGGGTATTCCTCTGACTGCCACTTAAATAAAATTCGTGTACTACAAAATAAGCTTTTACGCCAAATAAGACCTCGATATTGTCAAACTATCGACTCCGGAGACATACCTCTTTTGCAACCTTCTTCCTGTTGACGGCTGTTTCACGTACCAACTTTTAATAAAATATTACTTTAAAAATGATTATAAAATTCTTGTGCAGAGAAATAAATGCACACGTAATCAGGGAAAACAAAAATTTGCAATTCCGGGAAGTAATAATAAATACGGTCAAAGGCGCCTAGAGTGTTTAGTTCCCAAAGCTTTTAATGACTTACCTGATCAGTTATTAAATTTAACAAAAATTTCCGAGGTTAAGCAAGAAATAAAAATATATTTGTTGTCTCAATTGAGTGCTCTTGCCTAAATCTGTTTTGCTCTTACCTTGTTTCGTACTCATCCTTTACCTATATTTCTGACAAGTTTCTGATATGTTTAAGAACAAAAGCCTTGAAGTTGTGTAGTGTTTATTTTTTTATTTTTAAGTTACGGTTAATCTACCTCAATTTGTTTATTTAATGTTTGTGATTTGTATATGTTTTTTCATAATGATTCCTTCCACTATCTTCTCTTCTGTTTTTGTGTAGTTTATTTGATGTTGTTTATTCCACAGATGAGCCCGCATAATGGGCTTTGTGGGTTTCCTTGAGATGTAACAATGTTAATTTGTGTTTTGCGAAAATAAATTGATTATTAAAAAAAATATATATATTATATACTTATTATTATTATTATTATTATTATTATTATTATTATTATTATTATTATTATTATTATTATTATTGTTATTATTATTATTATTATTATTATTATTATTATTATTATTATTATTATATTATGATTATTATTATTATTATATTATTATTATTTTAGGAATTTACCAGTTACCACCCTTTTAACAATAAATATGGGAAGAGATCGTTAAGTTACTCTGTACCTTTATATTTAATAATTATTCCAAAATTAAAGAATTAGATTCATTTAGAGATATAAAAATTAAATTAAAGACATATTTGCTTCAAAACAATATTATAGTTGAGTGAGGAAATTGTGGTTATGTGATTTTTATATTTTATGTTTTTCAGGTATTTATCAATTTTCTTCTATAATGTTCATTCATAAATTTACTCATAATGTCAAACTTTATATAATTATCACATTGTTTAGACTCACATGTCGGTAATTTCAATAAATCAAATTTCAATTATATTAGGTTAAGTGTTCAGAAGTGAATAAATCCTTATCTTTAATAAACATAGTTCCACAGATAAGCTGCATGCGCAGTTTGTGGAAGGTCGAATGTATGAAATGTGTAAGGTTTTGAAAGGAAGAAATGTATCTACAATAATTTAAAAAAAAATATATATTATTATTATTATTATTATTATTATTATTATTATTATTATTATTATTATTATTATTATTATTAAGAAGGCAGTGACTTGAATTGAACTGTCGTTTCATAAGTGTTCTCCATTTTAATGAGTAATTTTGTGAATTTGTGTAGTTTTATATATATTGTTCTGATATCAATTTAATCAGGGATTTCAGATGAACAAGTGGTATTGTTATTGAGTCAATTCCGATTATATTTAAGTTTATTTCAGTGATTGAAGTTAAGAATATTGGGCAATTGGCTTATTCCAAACAAAAATCATAATAACAACAAACAAACAAATGAATCCAGCCAACAAAAATCTTTCATTTTACTATCAAAATGTACGAAGTATAAAAAATAAATTTACAGAGTGCGACATACATCTACCAGAATTGAGTGATACTGATGTTGTAGCACTGAGTGAGACATGGCTTTTAAACACAGTTCAAGATGCAGAAATTCCCTTGTGAAAATCGTTCACAATATTTCGGTGTGACCGAGCAAATAACAAACGTGGAGGAGGAGTTCTCATTGGAGTCAATGCATCCTGGCCTTCTAAGAGACGATATGACTTGGAAACTAACTGTGAGTTAATTTGGGTTGAAATAACGATTCCAAAAACTAAACTTCTTTTAGGCTGCTATTATAGGCCTCCAGGTAACAAGGAAAGTGATCTTGAGGATAGCTTTCAATCCATGCTTCGTGTTCTGCCTCTTGGTCATGTTGTGCTTCTTGGTGATTTTAACTTATCGGCTAGATGGACTTCTTCAACAACCAGTGATTGCAAAAGTAATATGGATGTTTGGTTCATGGATAGCACAGCACAACATGCATTTCACACGCGAGCTTGCTACATTGGACTATGTTTTTAACTAATAATCTTCCAACAGTCATTGTGACTTTAGGGAAGGATTTCTTCTCTTCGGACCATAGCTCACTTGATGTCGAGGTAATCCTGCCAACTAGGGTGATGCGGCCCCAAGTGCAACATCAGCGTAAGATACCACAATGGCACAGAACAAATTGGGGAGAAGTAAACGATGCTCTGTCGTCGCTTCCATGGGATCAGTTGCCCACGGGCGATGTTGATGATGCAGTAAATACGTTTAGTAACTGGACAGCCGGCGTAATCAATGAGAATGTTTCTCATCGTAAACTAAAGTCAAGGAAGTTTCCACAATGGTATAAACATGATACTATGTCGACTTTAAAAAACAAGAATAATGCGTGAAAGTCGAGGAAA
Source organism: Sweltsa coloradensis (assembly GCA_024449915.1). NCBI lineage: Eukaryota > Metazoa > Arthropoda > Insecta > Plecoptera > Chloroperlidae > Sweltsa > Sweltsa coloradensis. The sequence goes on from JAMZAV010003107.1 coordinate 16,189, forward strand.
GAGTCTCCGAGTATAAATACGCGTACCACATTTGAGGATTTGCGGCGTCTATCGAAGGCACTCCTCAGGAGGGACTACAAAGATCACTTGGCAAACATTTCCTCTAATGTGTCAAAGAACCCAAAGAGATTTTGGACGCTTATTAATTCAAGGCGTAAATCCGAACGAATTCCTAGAGAAGTGTCATTGAATGGTGATAGTGCAATGGACAATGCTAGGCCTGAATTATTCAATGAATATTTTTATAGTAATTTTAACAAGCCTGCAACTCCAGCTGTTCCTGTCTCCCTACATGTAAAAAGTGTATGTCCTCACACCCTCTCTTCACTGTCTACTACTCCATCTGAAGTTCATCAACTTATCAAGGACTTGCGGCCTAACCGTGCTACTGCATCGGACAACATTGGTGCTGTGTTTCTAAAGAAATGCTCTGCTACTTTAATTGTTCCAATAACGATAATATTTAATCTGTGTTTCAATTCGGGACGATTTCCTCTTGCTTGGAAGCAAGCCAATGTCATCCCATTGTTCAAATCAGGGAAAAAATCGTTGGTGAATTGTTATCTGCCAATTTTATACTCCCTATTCTTTCAACACTCTGCGAGCGAATCATACATCGGCGTCTTCTAGCATTTACATTGCCATATCTCTCACCGGTACAGCATGGATTTCTTCCTGGCAACTCTTGTCTCAGCAATCTGGCAGTCTTCCAGCATCATGCATGTCGGCTCACCGACGGGGTATAAAGAAATACGTTAAATTACACTATTTACAACTTGTAAATTGAATAGAAACAATATTCTTTAAAGTGATGATTTATTTTAATCTTGTCATTCAGACCTCAAAACATAAACATAAAACATAACAAATCAATCTCCCTTGACAACAACAATTGGAAATACACAGCCCTCAACATATATATAAAATGATAGGACTTACCCAACCCACTGTGACTGGAATGCAAGGCATGACATACCCCCCAACGGTGATGTATCCAGCTGCATCACCTAAATTCTCACAGTGTGTTGCTCAAATTTGAACAACTAATTGGGTACAGAAATACACATCATCTTTACGTTAACCTGAGATGCAATATCAGTAACATTGAAATTAAAAGACAGTTTTTCAACCAAAGAGATTCAGAAAGAGTGAAGAAGTCTAGACCATTCCCGGAGAAGAGTGTTCAGTGCAATCATGCACCCTCTTCACCATGACAACTTCTAGAATCTTCATCGCCAATATGTGCTGGATTGCGGAAGACCATTAATGTCGGTTCACCGACTTGGTTTGAAGAAATGCGTTCATAGTAATTTACCGGGGTAGAATTGGCCCAGAGCATGGCTCTGCTAATCGTACAAGGCGATTCAAGAGAAAAAGTCCACCTCGCAAACATCAGCTAGAAAGAGCGGAATATCTTACTCCCCGAAACTAGAGGCGAGCTCTGGCAATCGTCGTCGGGGACCTTGCCCCCTTCCCTTGACGACCCCCCGGCGACGATGACAATGACACAACGAACGATGACAAAGACGATGACGACCGCGACGTGAGAAACCCCCCTTCCTCCCCTTACCCGTGGCTGGTTCTGACCAGCATGGGCCCCTCCTCCCCACCCCCCTTAGGCTAGAGTGGTGCATTATGACCTAACGGTTGACGCGTCCTTAATCCAAATAAACAAAACTTACAACTTGTAAGCTTAATAAGAAACCATTTTCTACACTCTTCCATTGCCAGCACACATTGCAGAAATCTTTGATAGGTACTATACTGTTGAATTACAGCCTCCAACTTTTCATTTTAAATAACACATCTTGCTCCCTCAGGAAAACTTGTGTGATTTTCTTCGTAATGAATCTATCGTCCAGAACACAGTCCACACTATGCCCATCTCGGTGTCATGCGATTGGTTTAACTCCAGCGATACGAGCCACCTCTTCTGTTTCCACATTAACATGGAATCCATGGCCGTATCTTGCCCGGTGTACATCCAGTACAGGCGCTTGATCACCCAGTCTATCGCCAACCCTCGCAGATCTTGCAGTCTCAGACTGCTTGACTGTGCCGTCTTGAAGATAACCTCTCTCCTGAACCTATGATGTGAACTCATTCTTCTTGCGAATGCTCTTCTTGAGACGATCATTCGAGAACACAAAAAACTTCTGAACGTGCCACACGATGTCTCCAATCTTGAATCGAGTGGTGGACAAAGACTTGTCCTGCAGCAGCTGATCAGGCGAGCTGTTACCAGGCTCGTACGGGTACAACTCCGCGTCGCTCACAACCATCTCGTACGTCGGCTTGCCTTGTACAATGCACAAGTCGTTCTTCTCTTCTGTCATCTTGTGCGTGTATTCTGAAGGATATTTACACGTGTGTGTAATATCAGGATCCTTCTTCTCCATACAAACTTGAGGGCACGAACTAAGCACCCTGGCCGATGGAACGCAATCCCCTTCATTGGAGCAGTCAACACAGTTGTCGTAGAGGTCACAGCGAAGTCGTGACACAATGCTTTTCTCATTCTGGAGGCGGGACTCGTCAATGCAACACAAACCCGCTCAGTGGTCAATATCTCGATTTTGCTTCTCTTTCCAAATTAATTTAGTTTCATATCGAGCATCCACTTGTTTTGTTGTTTCTTCCAGAATCTTACGAGCACGCACCACCTCTTCCATTGAGCATAGTTTTTTATCACTAATCTTTACTCCAAAAGTCTCGGTTTTAAAAGATTCCTTTACCAATTGATGTACAATTTCGTCTGATTCACTTCTATGGCAAATATGAAGAGTAAATTCATCGTCAACACGTCCATCATTCATTGTGGCATTACCATGAATGATCCATCCTAGAGCTGTCTTCGATAGCAGTGGTGTATGTGGTGGACCTCTCAACATTTCCATAGAAGTTATCAACTCACAATTATCCGCTCCAATCAATATCATAGACTTTGCATTCTCAAGATTAGGAATGTGTACCTGTTTCAGATGTTCCCACTTACTTGCTAAGTTTTTACTTTCACTGTCTGTACGGGAAGTTCCAAATTCTTCACAGTATGAATATTTGCCATGTTGTACTTCTTGTTACTCAGTGTCCCTTCAACCTTGAGATTGACGAGCCGCGACTCTTGATCTAATCTCGTTACAGAGTTGGTGAAACGCAGTACCACTGGTTGAGACCGACCTTCCAAAAACCCATTCAGAAAACAACTTCTAAAGCTATGTCTATGCTGGGGATTTTATACAGATATACTGAAATTAATGACCCCATTGCTTTAAGGGCATACTTTACTACTTGTGTTTTACCAATAGTTGAGTACTGTTCTCCGATATGGTCAATGGCTGCTCAAACAAATTTGAAACAACTTGATCGAGTGGTTTCATTTTTTCTTGCTATTGTGCGAAATCGTGTTCCTGAATGCAGGAACCAAACAAAGCAAGAATTAATGAAACTACTCAGGATGTCTTCATTAGACTCGCGTCGACAAAGGTCAGACATGGCGTTCTTGCATCGCGTTGTAAATGGACACATTAGGTCCGACATTCTAGTGTCATTGTTCCCGCTCAGAGTTCCTTCTCGTTCTACTCGACTGTGTCACCTGTTTCATGTCCCAACTCCCCGTCTATCAACAACGAAAAGATCACTATGCATTCGTCTTCCTACAACTTTCAACTCCTTCCCACAATCTCCATTAATTGACATTTTTGCCAATGAATTTTGGCCTTTTTTATCATCAATTCGGCATCTCACAAATCATTAATTGGATAGTTAAGCTTAAGTTTTAAAACAAATTGATTATTTTTTGTTTTATAAAATGTTTTGTTTTTTTATACATATCAGTAGTTTATAAATCATCAATTCATCATCGTATATGTAATTCATTGTATATCATCATTTATTAACTATTGATTTATATTTATTCAAGTTATTGTAAGTGTTAACCAACTATATGTTACTGAAATGATTATGTTATACTGTTTTTATAACATTTTATGTTTTTATAATATGATTCTAAATTTATTATTCTAGTACCTCAATGTAAAATGGCAGCAACGCTGTATTTGAGTGAACAAATAAACAAATAAATAAACCTAAAAAAACTCATTATAAAACCTTTATTCTATGCATTCTGGCTAACTTTTTCAACTTTTTCTTTCAGAAAGCAATACATCACCATAACCTTAATGTCCATGTAAAATATGAACGTTGTAGCCCCACCCGTTTGGTCAGAATCGGCCCAAATGGCACGAAAATATCACACTAAATTATAATCGAAATGAAACGTAAAAGTACGATATTCGTGAGAAATATTTCTTCGATTATACCCAAAAATAATACAGCTCTAAGTTCATAGATTTCGAAGGTCCCCTCCAATTTTCATCAAGATCGGATATGCCGTTTGGCAGGTAGAGAGCGAACAAACAGACAAAAAAAAACACAAGCTAAATTATTTTTTTTTGGGGGGGGGGTCAGTGAAATTGAAGTCTTCGCTTCGCTCATCCAAAAATAATAACAATTGACGAGTAACAATAGAAACTTGACAACAATCACCTATAATGCGTAGGCAGCAAAGCAAAGCACTTGCAAAAGTAAAGATATCCCACGCAAACTAAAAACTTAAAAAAGCTCATCCATCAACGCGATTAAAAAAAGCGTTTGCGAAGCTTCCTAGTTTAACCACCAATATCACCATTAAAATTATTGGGGTGCTTGGGAAACTTTACGTAAGGTAATGTGGCTTTCTTCTTTTTCTCTGTTCTATCTGCTAACTGTACATCCTGTAGTTTTGGTTTTCTATTAAAAGCTCGCATTATCATTTTGTTATTGTAGCCATTGTTTAGAAACGCTTGTTTTAGAACGCATTTTTCCGATTCCAGACTGGTACTGTCTGACAAACGTTTGGCTCTTGTAACTAGTGCTTCTGTGGAGGATGGTAATGCGGTACGTCTCATGAATGTACAAGTTTGTGTGAGTTGGTTTTCGGTAAACTGAGTGACCCACAGAATCACCACGAGTCGCAAGAACGTCCAAAAATGCCAAACAACCATCGATTTCAATTTCTATAGTAAACTGGATACTTGGATGAAACCATTTAGGTCAATTAAAAAATCATCTAAAACTTCAATGCCATGAGACCACACTGCGAATATAATTATCATCCACATATCTCAACCACACTCTTGGTTATAGAGTTGCTGCACTCAATGCCTTAGTTACAAAATCACCTTAGAACAGATTCGCTACTGGCGGTGATAAGGGACTACTTATTATTAAATGAATCATGTGTTTCAATCTGATGCAAATCAATGATACATCAATTGATTTAAATATAAAACACTCCTGCTTGCACAGTATTGAATAAAAAAACACAAGCCCACTAAAGCCTAGGCAATGTACTGTTTTTTTAATTGAAATTTTGGTTGACAGCGCAAATTCAAATCTAAATTTAAGTCATTCCGTCAATGGCTGGATGAGTATTGAGTAGGATTACGGTTGAGGTTGATTCTGACATAGTTGGATTACCCTCCGAGATACATATTGGAGAACGGCCGTCAGCTGAGTAGAATAGTAAGTTTAAGTAAGAAAGTAAGTAAGTAAGTCAATGAGTAGTTCATTTACCACTCAGGCCAACGTGAGGTTCTTCTAGTGAAAACTGTCGAGTGTGTTTTCACTATTCAGGTAATGTTTTCATCGAGAATCAAAAACATTTAACGGTCGTAGTGGCCAAATTTATGTAGACTAAGCCATTTCAAGAAAATTTACCGAAAACACATGAACTCATTTTTAAACTTGTTTTCGCATTGTCTTCTTTTACAAGTGTTCGGCACCGTTACGGTCGACGGAAAACAATCCGGAAAAGAAATACCGACTATTCGTTCTACTAATATTCAAATCAAGATTAAAACATTTTAATAATAGACGTGCGTTTGCCAAATTTTACATAGGCTTATAGACCGAGAGCTCGCAACATAAAGTCTCCCCTCATAGGGTACATATGGTTTGACCATTGGAATAGAAGCGGAAATTCAAGTCATTTTCAAATATGCGCGTCTTACAAGTCAACGTTGGGGCGTTTACCCGTCAGACGCCCCCAAAGTGGGCCCCAAAAAAGGTCAAATCTGCCCTATTAAGTATACATGATTGAAAATAAGCAAAATTATAGAAGAAGTTAGCCCAAAAATGAAATATCACTCGTCGACGGGCTGCGATGGACCGTTGACCCGTCAGACGCCCCCAAAGTGGGCCCCAAAAAAGGTCAACTCTGCCCTCATAAGGTATACATGATTCAAACATACGTCATTTTATAGGGAAAATTACTAGAAAAACGAAATACACTCGTCAGACGGTCTACGTTGGGCCGTTGACCCGTCAGATGCCCCCAAAGTGGCCCCCCCAAAAAAGGTCAAATCTGCCCCTATTAAGTATACATGATTGAAACATAAGAAAAAATATCGAAGAAGTTAGCCCAAAAATGAATTTCACTCGTCAGACGGGCTGCGATGGGCCGTTGACCCGTCAGACGCCCCCAAAGTGGGCCCCAAAAAAGGTCAACTCTGCCCTCATAAGGTATACATGATTCAAACATACGTTAATTTATAGGGAAAATTACCAGGAAAACGAATATCAATCGTCAGACATGCTGCGTTGGGGCTTTGACCCGTTAGGTAACCTCCAAAGTTGGCCCCCAAAGATGTCGAATCTGCCCTTAAGACTGTTTGCCAAGCTCGGGCTATCTTTTGTTACAATGATAAATGCCCTTTTAACAACACGCTTGATCGTCAAATCCAGCTTATTTGACATACAGAACGTACCGTTATTTACCTTAAATTTTTATCCAATAATCTGCATTTTTGGGAGGCTGTTCAGAAAGGATGAGTGTGTGTCGCTATCTAAGCACATTTTGAGATTTCAAATAATTGTCTCCTACACAAAATTGGCAAATTACTACAAATTAACAGTTTGGTGTCATATTTACGGTCAGTTAATAAGAAAAGTGAGCAATATTTGGAAAATGTGCCTAAATACCCCTTATTTCACATGATTTCTTAACATTTTAGTGCATAGCACAACCCGATAGGACCACCGAAAGAGCTTCCAAGTGATCCAGAGTCCAGACTTTACCTCTGCGCTCTGCGTCAAAGCCTGGTTTTCTCGAGTTTAGCCACCCTGGTTTTATTGTATAGACAGAAATTTAAAAAAAAATCCATTATGTATATATATATATATATATATATATATATAGAGAGAGAGAGAGAGAGAGAGATGTTAAATACAGACCAAGATGGTTCCTGGATGATCTGTACCCTTTGTCACTTGATGAGATTATGCAATGCGATTTAGAAGTAGAGGATTTCGATGAGGATGATGACATAGATGTTTCGGAAGCAGCGTACATGATGTAAATATTATTAAATGTGATAACAGTTTTTTATTTATTCTAATCCTCAATGTCTTTTAACTTATGAAAAGTATTTGCATGTTTCAACGCATGTAAAAGATTATTACGTATGTTATGATATGATGATTACTAATAAAATGTTAAAGCGTACAAGCGTACAGTGATTACGAATGTGATAGAAGTTTTGATATTTGAAGTTAATTATACCAAACCAATTTATATATTCTAATCTTCAATTGTTTGTAACTTATATAAACTACTTGTATGATTTAACACATTACAAATTCTTACTTGTGATATGATGATGATTACTTCTGAAGATTACTGTGATAAAAAGTTGAAACATACGGTGATAACGAATATATGGAAGTTTTGATGTTTGGAGACATACTAATGATATATTCTAACCCTCAATGTTTGTAACTTATAAAAACTATTTACATGATTCAACACATATTAAAGATTATGCTTAATAGGTAAGCATATGATGTTAATTATTTTCTTGTATCGTTATACAATATGCAATAGTTTAAGCGATATACTTAATAGGCAGAATCCGTATAGTATCATGTAACAAGTAGTAAATTAAACACAACTCTTCATTTGTAAAAAAAAATTAAATTAAAACACTCTTTACAGTTTAAACCCTAACCCTATACCCAATACATACACCATTATTAATTATATAATTACCATTAAACGAAGTATAACATGTCTTCCTGATTTATTCATCGATCTAGATTCTAGATATTCCAAAAAAATAAAATAAGTGGTAATTGCAGGGCTCAATGACCCAAAATAAGCGAAAACATCATGAATACATATTATCGCACAAATCCGATTGAATCCAACATAATTTCGTAAGTATTCGAGACAAAACATTTTTTAAACTTTTTTTTTTTTTTGGGGGGGGGGGGCAAGTGGCGGGTAAGGGCCCCACACAGACACAGCCAGTCTGACGAGTGATATTCTTTTCCGTGGTAAATTTTTCTATAAAATGCCGTATTATTTAATCATGTTTTCTTATTGAGGGCACATTTGACTTTTTTGGGGGGGCCACTTTGGGGGCATCTGACGGGTCAACGGCCCAACGTAGCCCGTCTGACGAGTGATATTCGTTTTTCTAGTAATTTTCCCTATAAAATGACGTATGTTTGAATCATGTCTACCTTATGAGGGCAGAGTTGACCTTTTTTGGGGCCCACTTTGGGGGCGTCTGACGGGTCAACGGCCATCAAGCGCAGCCCGTCTGACGAGTGATATTCATTTTTGGGCTAACTTCTTCTATAATTTTTCTTATGTTTCAATCATGTATACTTAATAGGGGCAGATTTGACCTTTTTTGGGGGGGCCACTTTGGGGGCATCTGACAAGTTAACGGCCCAACGCAGCCCGTCTGACGAGTGATATTCGTTTTTCTAGTAATTTTCCCTATAAAATGACGTATGTTTGAATCATGTATACCTTATGAGGGCAGAGTTGACCTTTTTTTGGGGCCCACTTTGGGGGCGTCTGACGGGTCAACGGCCCATCGCAGCCCGTCTGACGAGTGATATTCGATTTTCTAGTAATTTTCTTTATAAAATGACGTATGTTTGAATCATGTATACCTTATGAGGGCAGAGTTGACCTTTTTTGGGGCCCACTTTGGGGGCGTCTGACGGGTCAACGGTCCATCGCAGCCCCGTCTGACGAGTAATATTCATTTTGGGCTAACTTCTTCTATAATTTTGCTTATGTTTCAATCATGCTATACTTAATAGGGGCAGATTTGACCTTTTTGGGGCCCACTTTGGGGGCGTCTGACGGGTAAACGCCCCAACGTTGACTTGTAAGACGCGCATTTTTGAAAATGACATGAATTTTCGCTTCTATTCCAATGGTCAAACCATATGTACCCTATGAGGGGAGACTTTATGTTGCGAGCTCTTGGACTATTATGGACTATCTTCATGGGTTAAGCCTCTATCAAAATGTTTGCAAGTTTAAATTGATGAGGCCAAGATTTAAATAAGCAGAGTAATAAAATAAGTAGGCCTATCATTAGAGTTTGGGCAGTAATTCCAGTTTTGAAATTCATAATTGTAAAAATAAAAATAAAAAATTAGCCCATTGACCAAAACATGTATCAAACTACTGTCACCTAGATACATCGGCAAAAATTCGGAAATATGATGTATCACGGTATTTGATACGTGATCACAAGAGCTCACGCGAAATGCGTGAGGAGTCCATGCACGTATCACAAGGACACATGTGAAGAGCGCGAAGGACGATACATATTGACAAACTTGCACGTAACACAAGGACACGTGTGAAGTGAGCGAGGGACGATACATATTGACTTAATACGTGTGGGTACGCAAAATCCCTGCCGTAACACAAGGAACCCTGTGAAATGCGCGAGGGGCGATCATATGATTAAAACGTGTGGAGTCCAAAGACTCCCTGCACGAACCAAGGACACTGTGAAGTGCGCGGGGACGAACATTTTTACTTAATACGTGGGAGTCCAAAGCTCCTGCACGTAACACAAGGACACGTGTGAAGTGCGCGAGGGACGATACATATTGACTTAATACGTGTAGAGTACTCAAAACTCCTTTCACGTAACCAAGGGGGCACTGGGGAAGTGCGCGGGGGACGATACATATTGACTTAATCGTGTGGAGTACCCAAGCCCCTGCACTAACACAAGGACAGTGTGAAAGGGGCCCAGGGGCATACATATTGCTTAATACGGTAAGTACTCAAAACTCCTTGCACGTAACACAAGGACACGTGTGAAGTGCGCGAGGGACGATACATATTGACTTAAAACGTGTGGAGTACGCAAAGACTCCTTGCACGTAACACAAGGACCCAAAATGTGAAATACGAGGGACGATACATATTTATTAAAAGTGTGGATACGCAAAACCCTTGCACAAAAAAGGACAGTGTAAGTGGCGAGGGACGATACAAATTTACTTTAAAACTGTGGAGTACGCAAAAACTCCTTGCCGTAACACAAAGGGGCACGTGTGAATGCCGAGGGACGTACATATTGCTTAATCGTGTAAGTACGCAAAAAACCCTTTCAGTAACCAAGGACCGTGTGAAATGCGCGAGGACATACATATTGACTTAATACCTGTGGAGTACGCAAAGACTCCTTGCCGTCACAAGGACACGTGTGAATGCGCGAAGGGACGAACATATTTATTAATACGGGGGAGTACGCAAAGCTCCTTGCCGAACACAAGGGCCACGTGTGAAGTGAGCGAGGGACGATACATATTGACTTAATACGTGTGGAGTACGCAAAGACTCCTTGCACGTAACACAAGGACACGTGTGAAGTGCGCGAGGGACGATACATATTGACTTAATACGTGTGGAGTACGCAAAGACTCCTTGCACGTAACACAAGGACACGTGTGAAGTGCGCGAGGGACGATACATATTGACTTAATACGTGTAGAAGTACGCAAAGACTCCTTTCACGTAAAACAAGGACAGTGTGAAGTGCGCGAGGGACGATACATATTGACTTAATACGTGTGGAGTACGCAAAGACTCCCTGCACGTAACACAAGGACACGTGTGAAGTGCGCGAGGGACGATACATATTTTACTTAATAGTGTGTACGCAAAAAAACTCCCCGCAATAACCAAGGACGTGTGAAATGCGGAGGGACATACATATTGCTTAATAGGTGAAGACGCAAAGACTCCTTGCCGAACACAAAGGGCCGTGTGAAGTGCGCGAGGGACGATACATATTACTTAATACGTTGGGGTACCAAAACTCCCGCACGTAACACAAGGACACGTGTGAAGTGCGCGGGGGACGATACATATTGACTTAATACGTGTGGAGTACGCAAAGACTCCTTTCCGTACACAAAGGGCACGGTGAAGTGAGCTAGGACGATACTATTGATTAATACTGTGGGTCGCAAAAAAAATCCCCCAGTAACACAAGACACGTGTGAAGTCGCGAGGGACGTACATATTGACTTAAAACGTGTGGAGTACGCAAAGACTCCTTGCAAGTAACACAAGGAACGTGGAAGTGCGCGAGGGACGATACATATTGACTTAATAAAAGTGTGATACCAAAAACTCCCTTGCACGTAAACAAGGACCGTGGAAGTGCCGAGGGACATACATATGACTTAAACGTGTGGAGTCGCAAAGACTCCTTTCACGTAACACAAGGGCACGGGAAGGGGGGGGCGAGGGGGATACATATTTACTTAATACTGTAGGTACGAAAAATCCCTTTACGTAACACAAGACACGTGTGAAGTGAGCGAGGGCCCATACTATTGACTTAATACTGGGAGTACGCAAAAAATCCCTGCACGTAACACAAGGACAATGGAAGTCGCGAGGGACGATACAATTGATTAATAGTGTGGAGTACGCAGAGTCCTTTAACGTACCAAGACACGTATTTGGGGCCCAGGGTCCCCCGTCTCTGCACGTGGACACAAAAGTCACACCCACATTTAGTCTTGGGCAGTTTTCCCCCAAAAAGGAACTTTGAAAATTAAGTTACTTCTGCCTAAAAAGGAACTGAGAAACTTAGTTTTCTTCGCGTTCCTTGTACCATCAGTGATTTAAATATTAATGAATGTGATAGGAGTTAATTTATCATTACTTTTATTTTATAAAGTGAGTCACAGGACAGCTGACGAGGGTGGCGCCATTTTCGAAAAAAAAGATGTTAAGATATTTTTCCTACTGAATTTTTCATATCAGATACCGTACTGTAAATTCGACGGAATTACGACGGCGATAGGAACTTATAAAGGAACGTTTAATTCGTTCCAAATTCCCATGAATGACATAGTAACTTTGACGTTCCAAGTTCCTGATCTAAAAAAGGAACGCGTTCTTCCCTAAAACTGCCCACACCCCACACGTGTGCGGTGCGACGTGCGCTAGTAGCGATGCATGTAAACACAAGAACACGTGAGATCTGCAGAGTGCAACAGGGACCATGGACCTAAAATAAACTGAAATTAAGTTCCTGTAATATGCATTTGACGTGTTTTCTAATAATTACTAAATCAGTTTTAATCGTTGTGAAACTGATTTATTGAGGCTATGTTAAACTTAATTGATAATAAGTCAACATTTTACGATATTCAATGCTAATAGTCAATTTCGTTGACAACTTCGATCTTGATGGGTAGGCCTATACCCGATACCGTATATTTATATCGAGTTTTTGGAAAGTCGCTAAACGAAACCATAGATATTACCTTTATTAGTCTTTATGTATCTGATAAATTGATAAACAAAAATCAAATACATATTTTGATTTGCTTACCCATTTAAAATAACTCTTCAGTTGGCGTCATTTCGAATAGTAATCCAATCACGCGTGCGCGATGCAGAAGGATACACAACACTGAATTGAACACGTGATGATCAAGGTAAATAAATAAACGGGAAGGAAGCTTGTTATCGTACCAAGTTACAGCAACAATGACCATAGATTCAATGCCACCTCATCTTACGCGAGCGCTCGGCGAACTGACCCGAGTGTGACAGTTTGTTGTATTCCGTGTCGTATCCCATACACTCGCGAGATGGCGACACCAGGCGAGACGCTACCGCGCTCTACTGCAAGCAGTCAAGACTACTACACTTTAGGAGGTATCGTATGCTTACCGTACCGATAGATCTGATCTGAAGAGCCTTTGTATAATGATACATTAGTAGATAGAAATAATATTACATGATTTTTTTTTTTAAACAACGCTCATACTAATTAAATGTACTAAAAAGTAAAAAATAAATTTTCGCCCAACAAATTTTTGCCTTACTCGGAAATTAAAAGCGTTGGGCGCTTACGGTATTGACATAGATTGCAGAATTTTGTTGTTCATGGAAGGAAAGCGCTCAACGCTTTTAATTTCCGAGTAAGGCAAAAATTTGTTGGGCGAAAATTTATTTTTTACTTTTTAGTAGGTACATTTAAATATGAGCGTTGTTAAAAAAAATCATATAATATTATTTTATACTTTTTAGTCGTTTCGATAATGTATTTATTTTTTATATTTTTATATAAAATTGTATATATTTTTTTTAACAATTCATTCCTACAGTGATAGATAACAGTAGATGAACTGGCACCAACTCCATCCGATCAACTGTGAGGTCGAACCACGTGAGGGGAACGCAACTATGCGTACATGGTGAATGAATCACCGCACGGGATTGAACTTGTAGTGGAGCGCGGTGCGGTGAGCCGAGGCCATCGAAGCGATATATAGAGACGGCCTTGGGTGAGCGTTGTCGCCGCATAGCAATAAACACAGATAGACAGATCGACAGACAGACAAACAAACACATGAAGCTGATATAAACGTTGTACGTCTGTGTGAAAAATTTCAGCTCGATCGGACTTTGGGAAGTGTGTGAAATATCAATTCCCATATAAAACGTTAATTATTAATTACGATGAATGAATTGATTAATTAGTGAATCTGTTAATTGATTCATCTATTGTCATCAAGGATATACGTCTGTGTGAAAAATTTCAGCTCGATCGGACATTGGGAAGTGCATAAAATATCGATTCCCATATAAAACTTGAATTATTAATTAAGATTAATTAATTGATTAATTAGTGAATCTGTTAATTAATTCATCTATTGTCATCAAGAATACGTATGTGTGAAAAATTTCAGCTCGATTAGACATTGAGAAGTGGGTGAAATATCGATTATAAGATTCCGTCTAGACAGACAGACCGACCGACCGACCGACCGACAGACAGACAGACAGACAGACAGACAGACAGACAGACAGACAGACAGACAGACAAGCACAATAAGCTAATATAAGCGTTCTAATGAAATATCGATTATAAGATTTCGTCTAGACAGACAGAAAGTTAGACAGACAGACAAACACATGAAGCTAATATAAGCGTTGTAAAAAAATTGATTTAAAAAATACTTAAAGTCTTTGAGTTAAAAGATACCTTTGCGAGACCGCCGAAAATCCCACCCATTCGGTGAGGGGTAACAGAAACAATACTATTTACAACTAGGAAAACGCTTAAGTCCCGCCGCGTTGTTGGATGAGCGTAATTGGTGAATTGAGCTGCCATGTGTTTTGCGGATTTTCTGTTGTTCTGTGAAAAAATCAGAACTTTGTTGAATTTTTTTTTAAATTAAATCAAATTAAATAAAAAAATTACTTTTTTTTTTAATAAATCGTAATTTTAAAAAAGGAAAAAATCGTAATATTGAAATTTTCATAAGAAATCATTATTCGATTACGCACAAATTTTACACGAATATATTAATTCTTAAAATTAAGGTTCTGTGAAAAAATCATTATAATCGGATAAAGCATGTAGGAGTTATAAGTCGAAGAAATTTTTAAAAAATCGAAAAAAATCGTAAAATTGCGATTTTCACGAGAAATAATTTTTTGATTGCGCTCAAAAACGTGTCAGTTCTTAGTTCAGAGATTTCAAAGGCCTCCATAAAATTTTATCGCAATCGGAGTATCGGTTTAGCCGGAATCGTGTTAACAGACAGACAAAAATACAGAAAGAAAGAAAAAAAAAAAAAAAACATTCCGGATTTTTTTCTCCAGTGTAGTGAAATGGAATCTTCGCTTCGCTCGCTACGCTCGCTACGCTCATCCAAAAATGCGATGTATGAGTTCTAAAAGTTCTTCCATAATTAAAAGAAATCATTTTAAAACCTGGTTTTAGGCATATAAAAGTAGCAAATTTAAATTTTTCGCTTTCGGCCATAATAACCAAAGGCAGAACTGACACTTTACTGGTCTAGCACAACCGTATTAGTTTTGCAAGGCCGGACCCCCAACTTTCTTCAATTGTCAATTCCTGGATACGCTACTGCTTGCAAGGTGTTTTATTATTTTGTAAATTAGGGTATAATAATACACAAAACAAACACTTGTAAAAGAAAAATAATTTGTTTAAAACAACGCTAATGTACTAAAATGTACTAAAAAGTAAAAAATAAATTTTCGCCCCACAAATTTTTGCTTTACTCGGAAATTAAAAGCGTTGGGCGCTTACGGTATTGGCATAGATTACTGAATTTTGTTGTTCATGAAACGAAAGCGCCCAACGCTTTTAATTTCAGAGTAAAGCAAAAATTTGTTGGGCGAATTTTTTTTTTTTACTTTTTAGTACATTTATATATTAGCGTTGTTTTTTAAAAAATATTTTTTTTCATGTAATATTATTTTATACTTTTTAGTCTTAACGATAATGTATTTATTTGTTATTAAGTGAGCGAAGCGAGCGTTTCCATTTGACTCTGCCGGAAAAATTAGTCACTGGTTTTGTTTTTTTTTTTGTTTTTTTGTTTTTTTGTTTTTTGTTTTTTTGTTTTTTTGTTTTTTTGTTTTTTTGTTTGTATGTCTCGCGATAACGTTCGAACGGAGGCTCGGATCGAGTTGAAATTTTCACCATCCGCAAGCTTTGTTCTCGATTGAATGCCATTAGTTTTGTGGCAAAATCGTTCAAAAAGTTAAAAAGTTACATTAAAGTTAATCGAAAGTTTTTTTTTTTAAACTTCACGGCGACAAAATCTGAGATGGCCAAATCATTTAGAATGTCCGTCCGGTCACGAATATGTTAATTTTATTTTGATCCGATAAGTAGTGTAGATGGAAATTACATTATACAAAGTACGGTTACCATGGCAACGGAAAGTCGTGCAGCTTTTTTGGCTCATGATAGCGGTCGAACGGAAGCTCGGATCGAGTTGAAATTTTCACCATCCGCAAGCTTTGTTCTCGATTGAATGCCATTAGTTTTGTGGCAAAATCGTTCAAAAAGTTAAAAAGTTACATTAAAGTTAATCGATTTTTTTTTTTCAAACTCAACGGCGACAAAATCCGAGATAGCCAAATCATTTAGAATGTCCGTCCGGTCACGAATATGTTAATTTTATTTTGATCCGATAAGTAGTGTAGATGGAAATTACATTATAACAAAAGTAACGTTGCCATGGCAACGAAAAGACGCGCGAAGTTTCTAATGCACTGCCACCTAGAAGTAATCAAAATACTTTCGAGGAAGTAGTCTATTATTTGTCAACAAAGAGTTTAAATAGTTTTCCCAAGGAGTCAAGATCCTCTAGATGGCGGTGGATTTTAAAGTAAAGATTTAAACACGGGTTTACCCAAATACCTTGGCAATAATAAATAATACTGGAAACGCGAACGTCGTAAATTTTTAAATTTAAAAAATGTACAATGTGGGTCTAGCTATAGCACGTGCTCGCTTATCAACGCGTCCAACTGAGCGTTTCCTAGTATTTTTTATATGATATTGTATTATTAAGCGAGCGAAGCGAGCGTTTCCATTTGACTCTGCCGGAAAAATTTGTCACTCGTTTTGTTTTTTTTGTTTTTTTTGGGTTGTTTTTTTTTTGTTTGTATGTCTCGCCATAACGTTCGAACGGAGGCTCGGATCGAGTTGAAATTTTGACCATCCGCAAGTTTTGTTTTTGATTGAATGCCATTAGTTTTGTGGCAAAATCGTTCAAAAAGTTCAAAAGTTACATTAAAGTTAATCGAAAGTTTTTTTTTCAAACTAACCGGCGACAAAATCTGAGATAGCCAAATCATTTAGAATGTTCGTCCGGTCACGAATATGTTAATTTTAGTTTGATCCGATAAGTAGTGTAGATGGAAATTACATTATAACAAAAGTAAAGTTGCCATGGCAACGAAAAGACGCGCGAAGTTTCTAATGCACTGCCACCTAGAAGTAATCAAAATACTTTCGAGGAAGCAGCTATTATTTGTCACCAAAGAGTTTAAATATTTTCCCAATGAGTCAAGGTCCTCTAGATGGCGGTGGATTTTATCCACAAAGTAAAGATTTACATACGAGTTTACCCAAATACCTTGGCAATAATAAATAATATCGGAAACATGGCCCTGTGGACAGCGAACGTCGCAAATTTTAAAATTTAAAAAAATGTGCATTGTGGGTCTAGCTATAGCACGTGCTCGCTTAACAACGCGTCCAACTGAGCGTTTCCTAGTAATTAAGCGAGCGAAGCGAGCGTTTCCATTTGACTTCGCCGGAAAAATTAGTCACTGGTTTTGTTTGTTTTTTTTGTTTTTTTGTCTCGCCATAACGTTCGAACGGAGGCTCGGATCGAGTTGAAATTTTGACCATCCGCAAGCTTCGTTCTCGATTGAATGCCATTAGTTTTGTGGCAAAATCGTTCAAAAAGTTAAAAAGTTACATTAAAGTTAATCGAAAGTTTTTTTTTAAACTTAACGGCGACAAAATCTGAGGTGGCCAAATCATTTAGAATGTCCGTCCGGTCACGAATATGTTTATTTTATTTTGATCCGATAAGTAGTGTAAATGGAAATTACATTATAACAAAAGTAACGTTGCCATGGCAACGAAAAGACGCGCGAAGTTTCTAATGCACTGCCACCTAGAAGTAAACAAATTACTTTCGAGGAAGAGTGTATTATTTGTCACGAAAGAGTTTAAATAGTTTTCCCAAGGAGTCAAGGTCCTCTAGATGGCGGTGGATTTTATTTTACCTTGGCGATAATAAATAATATTGGAAACATGGCCCTGTGGACAGCGAACGTCGCAAATTTTTAAATTTAAAAAAATGTGCAATGTGGGTCTAGCTATAGCACGTGCTCGCTTATCAACGCGTCCAGCTGAGCGTTTTTTATTTTATTTTATTTATTGTTTTAACACATTGATGTGTTATAGGTTGCTAAAAGAGGGCATAGCCCCATTCACATTTTAGTGTCTAGCAACCTACTCAATACTAATACTAATACATTGCAATTAAATTAATTATAAATACATTATACAATTATAGAAAACAATGTGTGTGTAGACATGTAAAAAGTGAGGGTGATAAAATTATGACAAACATGAATGGTATTGTGAATAGAATAAAATTATCAGGATACACCAGAAAAGAAATTTTTTAGTGCAGATTTGAAATGGCTCCGAGTGTGTAGTTCACGGATGTCCACCGGCAAATCATTCCATAATCTGCAACTCCGGTAGAAATATCCTTGTTGATAGGACGAAGTTCTTGCCTGGGGAGGTTTCATGGTGACACCACGTCCGTACTCTCTTCCACGATTGCAGATTAGAATCCTGTGAAATGGGTTGAGGTCAGTTGTACCATGAAGCATTCCCCAAAGAAATTGAAGATCTGTCGTTTTTCTATACTCTTCTAAAGTTGGGATTTTCAAAGTTTTTCTTCTTGCTGTGGCACTTGAATTTTGGTGACTTGACATTTTTGCAATTAATCTAGTAGCTCTACTCTGCACACGCTCTAATTTGATTTTGTTGGTTTCTGAAGTTGGATTCCAAGCAGGACAAGCATACGTTAGTTGTGGTCTTACTAGTGCAAGATACACTGTTCTCTTTACATTGACTTGGGCATTTGCCAGATTTCGAGCAATAAAATATAACTGTCGAACGGCCTTTGCACGAATGAAATCTGTGTGTTTGTTCCACTTAAGATCTTTTGATATGATGATGCCGAGTAATTTTACATGATCCTTTGATTCAATTATTGAACCGTTAATGATATAATTAAATCTAAATGGTGTTCTTGATCTAGTGAAGCAAATTTTTACACTCTTTTGTGGATTTAGTTTCATTTCGTTCTCACGACACCAAGTATTTACGTTGTTCAAATCGGATTGCAAAATATCAATATCATTTTTCGAGAAAATCTTTCTGTACAATGTGCAATCATCCGCATACTGACTCATATCTGAGGTGATACATTCGGGTAAATCCATCATAAATAAATTGAATAAAATAGGGCCAAGAACAGATCCTTGAGGCACTCCTGATGTTACATCTATGAAGGACGATTCACCTCCTTGAAATACTACTCTTTGAGACCGACGTATTAGGAAGTCTTTTAGCCACTTATGTACGGGTCCAGTAATACCGTACTTTGAAAGTTTGTTGAGGAGAATTGAGTGTGAGATTTGATCAAACGCCTTTGACCAATCTAATAGTATTGCATCTACCTGTTTGCATTTGGAATCCTCTAGAGCATACTGCCAGTCGTCTACAACCTTTGTCAGTAATGTAGCACAAGATCTTCCCGGAATGAAACCATGTTGATTTTTATTAAGAATATTTGATGTCTTGATATACTGAATTATTTCCTTTGATATTATGCGCTCCATGGTTTTACATATAATAGATGTCAATGAAATTGGACGGTAATTCCTAATTACTTCTTTCTTCCCCGATTTAAATATTGGAATAACATTCGCTACACGCCAGTCGCTTGGCAGTGATCCATTACTCATCGAAAGATTGTACAATGCACTCAGTGATGGAGCTACTGATATAGCACAATATTTTAGTATGCGAGCAGGTATTTCATCTGGTCCGGTAGCAGCGTCGACTCTTAGCTTCGATAAACATTGAAATACATACTATGTTGTAAATCTAATATTTGGCATTGAATTTATTTTCTGTTGATTTAGTGGACAAGGATGACTTTTGTTGGAAGGAATGGAAAAGTTTTGTTGGAAGTTCTGATTAAAAGCTTCTGCTAATTTCCCTGGGTCAGACTCAGGAATACCATTTACAAGAAACTGTTGAGGTGATAAAGATCCACTTTTTGAATGTATATATCTCCACATTTTCTTACTATTAGTATTTGTCAAATCCCACAAATATTGGCTATGAGCATTACGTATCTCAGTTTTAACTTTATTTCTGAATTTTGTATATATTTGCCAATCCTGTTCATCTTGAGATTTCTTCCAGCGTTTGTATAATCTGTCCCTCTTTTTTAGTGATTTAACTATTTCCTTGTTTATCCATTGAACTCTTTGCTTCCCTTGTATTGTGGATGTTGGTATAGCATCATGCACACATTCCCAGAAAATCTTCTTCCAAGCCGACCATGCCATTTCAGTATCACAATTTGCTTCAAAATGTTGTGGCAATTTACAATCAAGATCAATGGTTAGCCTTTCCCAATCTGCTTTTGAATAATTGAGACATTTCTTATGCAATGTCTTGCGTATTGGTCTTTTCAAAGATAAGTCAACACTCACAGCCATGTGATCACTTACTCCCGGAACAACCTGAAGGTTGTCAACCATTTCAGGAGAGCTACATAAAACTAAATCCAGAATATGTTGAGTAGATGGAGTGATTCTAGTTGGTTCTGTCACTAGCTGTTCAAGAAATAGGTCATAGAATGATGAAAGAACTGATTCTGCAAGAGGATTTTCAGCAACTGGGGGCTTAACATTCCATTTAACAGCAATGTTAAAATCTCCCATAAGAAGCACTGCAGAAAATTCATGCTGAATGTCTTGAACCATTTTTAAAGATAAATTAAGATCTTCATTAATTGATTGAGAAGCGTTCGGTGACCGGTATGCTGAACCAATAAGAATGTTTCTATTTGCAATGGTAACTTTCACCCAAACTATTTCAGAAGAGGTTTCCAGCTCTGTCATCCGCATGGGATTCAAACTTGGTCTTGCTGCTATCAAAACTCCACCCCCACCTCTATGATTTCTATCTTTTCTGCAGACAATGTAGCCTGGTGGCAAAACCTCCCCATCCGATACATTGTCTGACAACCATGTCTCGCAAATAGTTAAAATATCAGGATTGTGTGCTGTAATCCAGGCTGAAATTTCTGGTTGTCTTTTTACGTTTTTAAGACTTCTTGCATTAAATGATAGTAACGATATTTTAATTTTTGAGCTGAAGGATGTTGAATGTATGCTGTTGTCAGTATTCCCTGATTTTGTTGTTGATGTTGAGGAATGGCTGGTGTCAAACAATGAGTTTGAGAACTGCGGCAAAGAACAGTTCCAACAAACCCAAGACGACTGCTTCGATTTTATACATTTAAGCTCCTTAAGTGATAAATGCAGACAAGTTTTGTGAAGATCACATAAGCATGCTGTACATTTCACAAAAACTTGATTCTTACGCCCTGTTACTTGACATATTTTACATACCCTCTCTTTCTTATTCATGCTGATGTCTTGGTGTAATGGTACATGTTGTTGTGCTAGACCTACATGCAAATTACGCCTTTTAGGCCTACTTATGACGTCTTTCAATTTTTCTAGTAGCTCTCTCTTAGATCCAAAATTTCGCAATCCCAATCGTCTCAGAACATCACGAAGTTCATCATATTTTAACGTATCAACATTTATCATATTCAGGTCATTCAGATCAATGCTAGGCCTACCGGTATCAGTTACTTTTGGATGTGGTGAACAACAGTTGTCATTGTTACCTGACGTACTGGGAATCGATATGCTACAGTTCACTATTGGCCCAGGATTGAGCTCTACGTCTCCACTTAAAGCAATAAGGAGCACAGCTAACAGAATTCTTGATTTTGGCATTCTGATTAAACGTCCAACTTTCTTCAAACGTCTCCTAAATACTGTTCTACCATGCACCAATGAACACGGGCGCGTTGAGTTGCCAGATATTAGAGACTGGGCACAAATGGTATGACACTGCAAATTGACTTTGCTAACAACCATGATATCTTCTAATGGAGTACCATTGACAATCATATTGTGTACAATATTTTTAAGAGCGGTGTCACTAAGGTCGCTGCGTTGGAATTGTAACACACGAAAAAATATAAATGTCACAAATAGTATCTTGAAAGCGTAGAAATTGTAACGAAATTTAGAAGGCTTTGATTGAAATGCCATATCTTTCTCAAAGAAGTAAGATAAATATTGAAATATCCATAGAAACGAAAACTTTGATTTTTTTTTTTTTTTTTAAGTTCCTAGTATATTATAACAATTCATTCCTACCGTGATAGATAACAGTAGTTGCGCTGGCACCAACTCCATCCGATCAACAGTGAGGTCGAACCGCGCGAGGGGAAAGCAACTATGCGTACATGGTGAATGAATCACCGCACGGGATTGTGCATAGCAATAAAGGACTGATAGACAGACAGAGAGACAGACAGACAGACAGACAGACAGACAGACAGACAGACAGACAGACAGACAGACAGACAGACAGACAGACAGACAGACAGACAGACAGACAGACAGACAGACAGACAGACAGACAGACAGACAAGCACAAAAAGCTAATATAAGCGTTGTAATGAAATTTTGATTATAAGATTTCGTCTAGACAGACAGAAAGTTAGACAGACAGACAAACACATGAAGCTAATATAATCGTTGTAATGTAATAAAACTAGGAAAACGCTTAAGTCCCGCCGCGTTGTTGGATGAGCGTAATTGGTGCATTGAGCTGCCATGTGTTATGCGAATTTTCTGTTGTTCTGTGGAAAAATCATTGCTAAGTTGAATTTTTTTTTTAATTAATTTAAATTAAATAAAAAATTAACTTTAATTTTTTAATTTATTTTAATTAATCGTAATTGTTAAAAAAACGTAAATTTGCGATTTGTAAAGAAATAATTTCTCGATTGCGCTCAAATTAAACACTAATATATTAATTCATAAAATTAAGGTTCTGCGAAAAAATTATTACAAACGGATAAAGCATGTAGGTGCTATAAGTCAAAGAATTGTTTTAAAAAAGAAAAAACCGTAAAATTTCGATTTTTATGATAAATATTTTTTCAATTGCGCTCAAATTTCCCAAAAATATATAAATTCATAAAATAAAGGTTCTGTGCAAAAATCACTTAAATCGGATAAAGTATGTAGGTGTTATAAGTCGAAGAAATGTTTTAAAAATCGAAAAAAATCGTAAAATTGCGATTTTTATGAGAAATAATTTTTCGATTGCGCTCAAAAACGTGGCAGTTCTAAGTTCAGAGATTTCGAAGGTCTCCATAAAATTTTATCGCAATCGGAGTATCAGTTTAGTCGGAATCGTGTTAACAAAAACACAAAAATACTAACTGAAAAAACAAAAAAAACGAAAAAAAAATCGTAAAATTGCGATTTTTATGAGAAATGATTTTTCGATTGCGCTAAAAAGAGTGGCAGTTTTAAGTTCAGAGATTTCGAAGGTCTCCTGAAAATTTCATCGCAATTGGAGTATCGGTTTAGCCGGAATCGTGTTAACAAACACACAAAAATAAAACCAAAAACCAAAAAGAAAATCGAAATAAATCGTAAAATAGCGATTTTCAAGATAAATAATTTTTTGATCGATTTTTTGTACAGTGCAGTTCTTAGTTCAGAGATTTCGAAGGTCTCCTGAAAATTTCATCGCAATTGGAGTATCGGTTTAGCCGGAATCGTGTTAACAAACACACAAAAATACAAACAAAAACAAAAAAGAAAATCGAAATAAATCGTAAAATTGCGATTTTCAAGAGAAATAAATTTTTGATCGATTTTTTGTACGGTGCAGTTTTAAGTTCAGAGATTTCCAAGGTCTCCATTAAATTTCATCGCAATCGGAGTATCGGTTTAGCCGGAATCGTGTTAACAAACACACAAAAATACAAACAAAAACAAAAAAGAAAATCGAAATAAATCTTAAAATTGCGATTTTCAAGAGAAATAATTTTTTGATCGATTTTTCGTACGGTGCAGTTCTAAGTTCAGAGATTTCGAAGGTCTCCATTAAATTTCATTAGCCGGAATCGTGTTCACAGACACACAAAAATACAAAAAAAAAGAAAAGAAAAAAAAAACATTCCGGATTTTTTTCTCCAGTGTAGTGAAATGGAATCTTCGCTTCGCTCATCCAAAAAAAAAATACAGCCAAACCTTACACACTCAAAAGAAATGAGAATTTAAAAAAAGGGCCAAGCTCATCTACCCTTCCACATTTGCGCATTCTTAATTCATAAACGAACAGTGTCCCGTAACAGCATCCTTGAAAAGCTTGGCAAAATAGAATTTGCAATTATTAACTTAAACGTAATAGTTCATCCAAGCTATTTTTTTATAATTAATTTCAACGTAATATCATGCAAATTCTATTTTGCCAAGCTTTTCAAGGATGCTGTTATGGGACACTGTACGTTTATGAATTATTAAGAATGCGCATGTGGAAGGGTAGATGAGCTTGATCCTTTTTTAGATCTCATTTTCTTTTCAGTGTGTAACGTTTGTCTGTATTTTTACAAGTTTTTATTATGTGTGAGTTCTCATTACTTTTACAAGTTCCATTGCAAAATTATTTGTTACTAGGAAAACGCTTAAGTCCCGCCGCGTTGTTGGATGAGCGTAATTGGTGCATTGAGCTGCCATGTGTTATGCGGATTTTCTGTTGTTCTGTGGAAAAATCATAAGTTAGTTGAATTTTTTTAAATTAAATTAAATTAAATAAAAAGTAACTTTTATTGTTGAATTTTTTAAAATTAATTGTAATTGTTAAAAAAAAAGAAAAAAATCGTAAAATTGCGATTTTTATAAGAAATGATTTCTCGAATGCGCTCAAATTTAACACTTATCTATTAATTCATAAAATAAGGGTTCTGTGAAAAAATTATTACAATCGGATAAAGCATGTAGGTGTTATAAGTAAAATAATTGTTGAAAAAAATAAAAAACCCGTAAAATTTCGATTTTTATGATAAATTTTTTTTTCAATTGCGCTCAAATTTAACACGAATATCAAAATTCATAAAAATATGGTTCTGTGAAAAAATCATTAAAATCGGATAAAGCATGTAGGTGTTATAAGTCGAAGAAATTTTTAAAAAAATCGAAAAAAATCGTAAAATTGCGATTTTCACGAGAAATATTTTTCCGATTGCGCTAAAAAACGTGGCAGTTCTAAGTTTAGAGATTTCGAAGGCCTCCAGAAAATTTCATCTCAATTGGAGTATCAGTTTGGCCGGAATCGTGTGGAGAAACAGACAAAAATACAAAAAAAAAAAAACATTCCGGATTTTTTTCTCCAGGGTAGTGAAATGGAATCTTCGCTTCGCTCGCTTCGCTCGCTACGCTCGCTACGCTCATCCAATTATATAATAATTTTATCAAAGTTGATTTAATTTCTATGGTATTACCAATTAGCAATAGGATGTAAAATATATGGTTTTCCAAAGACTTTTTTTTGTAAACAATGTAGTCGATCATTGTCAAGTAACTGTAGTTACTTGTTAAATTTATTCTTCTATAAGGCTGATATTGAAAACTTTATTTGGAAGCCTTCCAGCAAACTTTTTCAATTTTTTCTTTCAAAAGACCCTATATCACTATTACCTTAATGTCCATGTAAAATATGAACGTTGTAGCCCCACCCGTTTGGTCAGAATCACAGGCCGATTGAAAATGACGAATTAAACCGTAGCAGTAGCAGTAGTAGCAGTAGTAGCTAACATCCTTAAAGTGATTTTGAACATGTTTCAAGCCATTTTGTCACCAAGAAGGAATGCTCGTACCCTATTCAAATTTGGTATGTGATGTCAGGTACTCAAATCCCCTTGGTTTTGATAGTTTTTAAGTAAACATCACATTTCATGACGGCTGGGTGACACCTCGAAATCACCCTAACTCTGCTTGCTGTATAAGGTGCTTGAGTGTGTAGCGCACCGCGACTTGGCTGCGGCACCCTAACGGACACCTAGATAAACTCGCAATATTTTAAGTTTAATACTTAACCTTTTTTAACATCCCAAATTCGGCTATAAAGTAACTACGTGGTAGACACTCGGTTATGAAGGGACACATTTTGCACGTGTTCAGTCAGGACGATACCAACTTGTGACAAGGCGTTCAGAGCTGGGGAAGAATATCAGACCTTGGCGGAGTATCATACCGAGCAAATTGTTCCAGCAACAGTAAGTTGATAATATACATTAGTAGGCTACAATCATTACTTAGAAGACACTCGGTTATGAAGGGAGACATCTTACACGTGATCAGTCAGGACGATGCCAACTTGTGGCAAGGCGTTCAGAGCGGGGGAAGAATATCAGACCTTGGCAGGTATCATACCGAGCAAATCGTTCCAGCAACATTAAGTTTATAATATACATTAGTAGGCTACAATCATTACATAGTAGACACTCGGTTATGAAGGGAGACAACTTGCACGTGATCAGTCAGGACGATGCCAACTTGTGGCAAGGCGTTCAGAGCGGGGGAAGAATGTCAGACCTTGACGGGTATGATACCAAGCAAATCGTTCCAGCAACAGAAAGTTAATAATATACATTAGTAGGCTACAATCATTACTTAGTAGACACTCGGTTATGAAGGGAGACAACTTGCACGTGATCAGTCAGGACGATGCCAACTTGTGGCAAGGCGTTCAGAGCGGGGGAAGAATATCAGACCTTGGCAGGTATCATACCGAGCAAACGTTCCAGCACAGTAAGTAATAATATACATTAGTAGGCTAAAATCATTACTTAGACGACACTCGGTTATGAAGGGAGACATCTTGCACGTGATCAGTCAGGACAATCCCAACTTGTGCAAGGGGGTTCAGAGCGGGGAAAGAATTCAGACCTTGGCGGTATCATACCGAGCAAATCGTTCCAGCACAGAAAGTTGATAATATACATTAGTAGGCTACAATCATACTTAGAAGACACTCGGTTTATGAAGGGAGACTCTTGCCTATCAGTCAGGACGATGCCAACTTGTGGCAAGGCGTTCAGTAGAATATCAGACCTTGGCGGGTATCATACCGAGCAAATCGTTCCACAACAGTAACCCTGATGCACAGGATTTTTTGGATCGTCTGGGCCACGTATGGCCCTCACTGGCTGCCTGACGTACGGGAAAGCCGTCTGGGCATGGGGGTCTGGGCCCTTTACCAGGCTAGCCATACATTTAAACTGCTGGCCGTGGGATGCCAGCCAGATCCTTGCCATACCGTCTAGCCATGACTTGGAAACAACTGGCTAGCCATATGGGGGATCGGATGCGTCTTAACCCCTAGTCAGCTGCATCTGGCCGCCGGATACCAGCCAGATCCTTGCCGTACGCGGCTAGCCATGACTTGGAAAACAACTGGCTAGCCACACGTGGCCCAGATGCGTCTTAACCAAGCTCAGAGGTATGTGGCACGACGGATGCTAGCCATGTCATTTCCACACACGGCCAGCCAGACTCGTCTTGACAAACAACTGTTTAGCCGTTAGGGCAGAAAGAGGGTGGGGGTAGCGTCGAGTTTGAATTTGAAAATAATGAATGACTTGTCTGTTACCTTTCTTTGGTTAGTTGCGAATGCTCTCTCGAGAAGGCTGGATCTATGCTGGTCTCTGTGGTGTAGGTATTTATGCTACGTATAATGCACACGCACTTACCACACGTTTTTGGAGTCCCATGGAAAGGTAATATATACGCAGTGACACACACCCCAAAAGATTCATCCTGAAGTGAAAAAAATGGTAGTGTAGCTACTACACATCTGTTGCCAGAAAGTGTAAAAATACTCAAGGTTAAAATACAGTACGCACTCGCCCCTATAGCAAGAAGATGGATTCATATAGGCAAAGCCTGGAGCAGAAGTCGAACTGAAGGTAATGTTAAACCACTCAGCCCTTGCCAGGAGGATCGTGTCTTCATACTTATGGTAATACATGCAGTACGCACGAACCGTTATAGCAAGAGGATGATTCATATAGGCACACCGCGCAAAGCCAGGAGCAGAAGTCGTACAGAAGGACTCATGCAGTCCTTGCCAGAAAGAACGTGTCTTCATACTAATGGTAATGCATGCAGAACGCACGCAGAAGTCTTATATGAAGATAAGGTTAAACCACTCAGCCCTTGCCAGAAAATTGGGTCTTCATACTAATGGTAACACATGCAGTACGTACGCACCCCCAGCAAGAAGGTGGATTCATATCGGCGCATGGTGCCAGAAACTGTCCATGTTTCATGTAAGTATACACTCGCTCACATCCATCGCAGGAAAAAACAAAATATGAAATATATCATTGACAGTTATTTATAAAAAAAATTGTGAATAAATATGTATGCGTATCATTATTTACCCCATGATGAGTCCTAAACTTCCTGTCAGACCCACATATGGCAACATGGCTATGCTCTCATCAGTAAATAAAACTTGTCTGGCTGGGATCTGGCAACCACAAGGCTAGCCGTGCGTCTGGCTGGCCAGATGCGTCCCGTACGAGGCCCAGACGCATGGGCCATACGTGGCATGACTGCCAAAAACGAATACCAGCCACACACGGCTAGCCGCATGTGGCATGGACGTTTTCGCCGGCTAGCCAGATATGGCCCTTACAAGGCCCAGACGTACGTGTTCTTAGGGAAGTTAATAATTAGACGAGTGAGCGCAGCGAACGTAGTCTACAACGCTACTCGATCGGGCCTTGGTCGTGATTAATTCTGTGTGTTAAATGTTAAATGTTAAATGTATGTTAAATGTCTGTCTGTCCGGTCCCATACGGCCGAACGGCCAAATAGACTGAGCTGAAATTTTAAACAGACATCCATGACCAGGTAACTGAGAACTGCTAACAAAATGAGCACAATCTGTTGCGATTTAAACCTGCAAGAAATAAAAAAACTGAAAAATACGTCGAAATGTATCGGAATTATTTTAACGACAATGGTTTTCATTTTGAAATGATATTTTTTGTTTGTTATTTACCTGGCTGTGAAATGCCGTGTCCAAGGTTAATCGAATGTTGGACGTCAAGGTACCCCCAAATTCCGCTCGTAGATTGAGTAAACCTTGCAATATTTTCACGTATTTCGTACTGGCTATGTTTTCCATAGTATTGTCACAGATGATGGACTTCACTGCGTTATATACATTTCAAAACATGTTAAATAATTTAAAAAATACAATCCAGTAATAACAAAATCTTTCCCGACTATTGAACCCACGTCTCCCACATTTCGGCTATAAGGGCGCTTTAGCCAACTCGATTAGGGAAACGCCAAGGTCGTTGTTAGACGAGTGAGAGAGTCATGTGTTGAGTACGCTGGAACATTTGCATTTAAGTTTGATTATAATATTCGTATAAATAATAGGGTAGTTAAGATTTGGTCATAGTTTAGGCCATAATGCCTTTGAGTATAGAACCTTTGCTCCACTGTAGCCTATAGACCGTTAGGTGACTCTTAATCCCCCCTCCCCCCCCCCCTCGAACTAATGCTACCATATGTTTTCTTAAAGGAAATTAATCGTTCTTTCCATTTCTGCCTGTTTGCCAATTGGCAGCCTGATAGAAATTATAATTCTTTGCTAGGCCCACATACAACACGTATTCTTAGACAGGTTTACTGATTTTAGTAACATTAACACATTTTTAGCACTTAAAAAAAAGTTGTATATTAGCAATAATATAAAACCCATCATTTTGGACAGCCCTTGAATTGTTTTTGCATAATTTATTTTTTAAATTCAGTGGTTTTTTCATTTTATGTATAAAATAAAGCTTTAATGCGGATTATGTCCAATCTTTAATGTTAAAGTGTATAAAAAAACAGTAAAATCGATTATTATTAATTTTGGGCACCCCTTTACAAAAAGTGAAATCGCTTTTGTTTTAAAAAATCAAAAGTAATGTGTTAAATGATAATTAAAAATAATCTTGGAATTTTATCAAAAACTTTGACCGTTATAGCAGGTCAAAGTTTCGCAACTTTTGACTTTGGACACCCCTGGAGGTCAAACGCCCCAGCTGCCAAGTGGCAAACAGGTGGATTATTAATTGTGATTTGTTTCTGAACAAAACTGCTAAAGTGAAAATTAGTTCGAGGGGGGGGGGGGAGGGGCGCTTCCTTAGCACCTAATGGTCTACTATGATAGGCTAGGGATGCCTATAAGGTAGGGGGAAGAAAAGGAATGTTACCGGGTACTCAACACATGGCTCACTCACTCGTCTAACAACGACTTTGGCGTTTCCCTACTATACATTAGTAGGCTTCAAACTGTATAAATTGTATACACGCTAATAAAAGATACAATGTAGGTCTAGAAACAGGACATTGTGCATACGACGAAGAGTGTGCCTCTTCAAATAGGATCCAGGAGAATCAGTGGAACAAAGTAGAGTACGAAAGTTTTACGTAGCAATCAATGGGAAAACGACCTAAAAAAGTAAACTGTAATAATATACTATACCTTAATGCACAAAGCCTAGTAAAAAACTTATTCGAAATTAGTAACCTTATAGCAATAGAACGGCCATTGATAGTAGGCATTGTGGAAACACATACAACAAACGAAAATGGATAAAGAGCTTCACATAATAGGCTATCGAATTTTACGTTGTGACTCGTTAAGCAGGCATACAGGAGGGGTAGTGATGTACATTAAGTGTGGAATGAAGTATGAGGAAATAGTTAATATAAAAAGTGAAAAAAACTATTGGTTAACCGGTATAAAAACGTCAATTGCAAAAAGAAAATGTGTGGTGATTACCAGCTATATCATTCACCAAATAGCAGCCATGCCGAGTTTCTAGCATTCTTTGATGACTTGTGTGAGGATATTGTTCAGCTTAATAATGATGCTTTCATCATTATTATGGGTGACTTTAACCTAGATGTTGCTAAATCTCACCCGTATACGCTAAAGTTATTGAACATCATAAAAATGTTTGGTTTTGTGCAAATTGTTGATAAGCCGACTAGAGTGACCCACTCAAGTAGTACAACAATCGATCTAATAATTACCAACAATGCCGAGAACATTGAATATGATCTAGGAGTGTACCTAAAGTAAGTGACCATGAAGTGCTTTTAGTAAAAGTAAAGACAGGCGATCCCATAAACGAGTGTCTAAATAAGAGGTGCGTATTAAAAATCAATGACTGGAGCAATTATGATGCAGACAATTTTCGAAGTGATTTAGCGAGGATGGATTTCAAAATGGCATCGACTGATGTCAATACGCTAGCAAATAGTTTTGTGGGTAATTTGGGTTTGGCAAAAGAAATGAACATTCCGATAAAAACGATTAGAATGAGGTTTAATTTAAAGAAAAAACCCTGGTTTAATAGCGATGTGGGAAAGTTGTTGAGTCAACGTGACTGTGCATATGAAAAAGCTAAAATCACACATTTACTAGGTGACTGGGAACATTTTCGTTTATTGAGAAATAGTGCAACTAAAGCAGTGAGAAGTGCTAAATATAACTATTATCACGATAGGATCGACAATAATAGATATGATAGTTGTAATATGTGGAAAACATTGAAAGAGATGGTTGGCACCAAGGACAAGACAACAAACCCAACAGAAATAAGTTTTGAAGATGGAATTGAAGCTGATACGGTAAAAAAGCAAACAAATTTAATAATTACTTTATAGATAGTATAGATAAAGTGATAGATAGTATTGCTGAAGTTGATGTGAGTTGTATTGAAAACGATAAACTAAAAGAAACAATTGATCTGTATAAATATCAACGTGAAAAAAATTGATGCTTGAACAGTTCAGTGAAATTACAATAAGCGAATTAAGAAAAATAGTGCTGTCGCTAAAAAACAATGGTGGGGGGACCTTTGATGGAATTAGTGTTAAGTTGTTAAGAGATGCATATCCTACGATTAAGTTTAACCTCCTTAACTTAATTAACATGTCATTAAAAACAGGAAAATTTCCTGAAGACTGGAAAGAATCTCTTATAGTTCCGATACAGAAAATTAGTAAATCTAAAACTGCCTCTGAATTTAGACCAATAAACATGTTGCCAGTTTTTGAGAAAGTATTAGAAATAGTTGTTCATAATCAGTTATATGCATATTTTGATAAAAATGACTTAATAATTGAATGTCAATCGGGTTTTAGGAAACTGCACTCATGTGAGACTGCTAGGTTCAACTTTTAATTTCCGAAATGGATTCCAAGTCAGGATTAATAACCTATCAACATTACCGTCTTTTTCCTTGATCCCAGAGACTTTTGTAGACATAAGTAAGACCTAGACTTATTGAGAAATTGAGATATATGTATGGTGTAGACGGGAAGGTGCTAGATTGGATATAAGTTCTTTTGGCGCTACATTAATTCTAAGGCAACTATTCCAAACGATGCAGCGAGTTTCAAGGTAGGGGGAAGAACCGTGACAGACCCTAAGGAGGTGGCAGCCTGTTTCAGTGAGGCATTCCAGAGCAATTTCTCGCGGGCGGATAACATTTTCCCCGTCCATCAGGGAAACGCGCCCGCCACCCAGATTTCAGAGCAGCCCACCATGAGCGAGCTGACTTGCTTGCCCGCTGACATAAAAAAGCTTCTCCGGGGGACCAAGGCTAATACCGCAGCGGGTCCAGACGGCGTTCCTGCAATCCTGCTAAAAAATTCCGCTAACGCTCTCTGCGACTCACTTGCCCACCTCTTCAACATGGCGCTTGAACAGGGCATTCCAACGGAATGGAAAACGGCGTCTGTGGCACCGATCTACAAAGACGGCGACAAGAGAGACATAAAGAACTACCGTCCAATCAGCATCACCTCACTGGTCGGTAAGACGATGGAACGTTTTGTGAGAGACCGGACGAGCGAGTTCCTCGAGAGCCAAAACGTCATCCCTGCGGCGCAGCACGGCTTTCGACAGCGCCGTTCTTGCACCACTCTCCTAACCGGCGCCATTGATGCATGGACGGCAGCGCTGGACGAGCATAGCGGAGCTCACATTCACTGTGTCTTTCTCGATTGGTCTAAAGCGTTCGATAAAGTGCCGCACGTGCGTCTACTATCCAAGCTCGAGCATTATGGCATTAAGGGCAATTTGCTTAGGTGGTTCGAGAGTTTCCTTGTCGGCCGCACGCAGTTCGTCCAGTTCAACGGCGAGCGCTCAGAATTCCGGGACGTGCCCTCGGGCGTCATCCAGGGAAGTGTGCTTGGCCCCCTGCTGTTTAACGTCTTCGTAGCCGACCTCCCTACCTCGGCAAGGATCCAAATGCTCCAGTACGCTGACGACGTCACCCTGTACTGCATCGTGGTCACCCAAGAGGATGCAGACGCCCTTCAAGCAGACCTAGACGACATTCAGATTTGGTGCGACAACAATGGCATGTCGCTCAACGCCCTCAAGTGCAAGATGATGGACATCACGCGCGCGCGCACCCCACTATACTTCCTGTACACCATAGATGGTGTCCCACTCGAGTACGTCGACAAGCAGCGCCTCCTCGGAATACACATCACAAGCGACCTCCGATGAAACGTTCACACCGATATTGTGCGGGCCAAGGCGGCGCAGGTGCTGGGTTTCGCGGCTCGCAATCTGAACGGGTGCACGCCGCGCGTCAAGAGGATGGCCTACCTGTCGCTAGTTAAGCCCACCATGACTTTCGGCCTCCCCGCATGGCACCCAACCACCATTGAGAACACTACCAAGCTTGAGAGGGTGCAGAGAAGGGCATTGCATTTCATACATGGCCGTAACATCCCCCCACCCTGTGACCAGAAGCAGGTTATGCCAATGACCATGCACCTGCAATACACCGATCTGGTGTTTTTTAAAAGATGCCTCAGTGGCGCCACTGATTTTGACGTGTGCGCGCGCATCAACCAGGGCCGCGTGTTGAGAGGCGACGATATTAGGCACCCCCGCCTCCAACCCCCTCCGGCCAAAGGAGTGCTCGGCCGACGTGCTTTTCTTTTCGGGTTGTTAACCCATGGAACGACCTGCCGCCCGCCCTCAAAGACTGCCCAGTAAGTCATTTCCCTTCCATGTGTAAGGAGTACTTATGGGAGAACCAACTACAAGTGCCATGTTAGTTTCACGTAATTTAGCAAGGCTCTTCGCGGCACGAGACTTCCACAAAGATATCAAGTGTTTTAGCAAAATATTTGCTAGCGTCGACGCCTTTTCTTGTTAAAAAAATGTAATAACAACAAGGATAAACAACAATAATGTGATAACCTTTGTGATAGAAGTCAAGAGGACAAAATATAATGAAGTAATATCGGATGTAAGAAATATTGATGTTGGAGTCCCACAGGGGTCAGTTCTGGGCCCACTTTTGTTTCTTATTTATATGAATGATATTGGAAAATGTGTAGAAAAGTGTATCTTAAACTTGTATGCAGATAATACCGTAATTTTTTTCTCGAGCAAAGATTTACAAGAAATGATTGACATTATAAATAATGAACTAAAGACTGTTTCACAATGGTTAAGTATCAACTTTCTTAAACTAAATGTATTAAAATGTAAGTGTATGTTAATCGGCACTTCTAACCTAGCTGAAATACAGATGGACATACTAGCTAACCAAGTAAAAATAGAGGATGAAGCCATCATGTTTGTTGAAGAATTTAAATACTTGGGTATAATCTTAGTAGTAGTCTTCATCGCATTGGGTAACATTTCCCATGCGAGGTTATACCCATACCGAGCGTTAGCTCATAAAGGGTGACTTTTGAGGGCACACATTTTGGGGAACACTCGTATTGCCTATAGTTATAGGCTGGTTGATTAGATAGGGGTTTATTTAGGGAGCTGGTCTTTGTCGCCGGAAGTGTTTAGTATTTAGGGGTGGGAAAACACAAAGATTATATTTTATTCTGACACTGATGATTGAAATTGAAAGCCAAGGGGTGGGGTTGGAGCACTGCGCGAAGCATTTAATTGTCGGTCATTGCGAAAGACTGTGTGTGTAGCCTGGCACTAGCCACTTCTGCGAGGGAAACAGGTGATTCTATTTCTCGATGACGAGTGCCACCGGTATGTCGTTGATTTTCATGAGGTGAATAAGTTCGATTGACTTCCTGTATATCGCTCCATTGGCATTCCAGAAAAGAGTATAGGTAAAGTACGCCTAGGGTCCATAATGTAATGACTGTTCGGCTAAAGCCTTGAGAAGTCCTGCTAGAGCGATTATTTCTGGAGTAGGCCTGAGACGTGTGATGGCCTCGGCGATATTGACAATCAATTTCCAAGTCTCTTCATCCGAGGTGGAGGAGGGCGAGGAGTGCTGGTGAGGGGGTGGTGGAACGTATGATGAGTTTATCGGGTAATTGGGAGTGGGACTGTGGTTCGAAGGTGATGCTACATTAGCATAAGAAACTCCCGGTCTAGAGTAGACTGTAGGTTGAGGGAGGACCCACCTTTCTGGGCTGTGGTGTTATGGATTTCTTGTTGGAGTATGTACCAGGGTTTTGCTGACCTCTGAACTGTACTTGCCGGTCTCGTGCTTGGAGGAATGCGCAGCATCTGCGCGAAGAGGCCGGGTGATCCTCTCCACAGTTTGTGCACTTGGCTGGGGTGGTGCGTGGCTTGGGGCACTCGCTTGATTTGTGGGTAAGGGCGCATTTGAAGCAGGTAGGAGGAAGAGTGCAAAATAGGGAGCTGTGGCCAAAACGCTGGCAGTTATAGCACTGGCGTGGACCTTGAGGTCCTCTGTAACGCTCAATAGAAACTCGGTGATAACAAACCTTCTCGAGGAGGTGGAGAGGTTTACCTTTATCCACAACTGCAGAAGATACTACGAAGAGGGGCATTGGGTGTATGATTCCCTCAACAGCGCGGTGGTGGAGCTGCTGGACGTCCGTTATGGCAAACCCTTGGTGACGGAGGTCTTCTTTGATGTCTTCGACGTCGACAGTGGCTGAGAGGCCTCGCAGAACGATCTTCTTCAACCGCTGGTCGGCTGTCGGGAAAGTGTATAACTGCAGGTCTAACTCGCGGAAGGCTTTGACAAGGTCTGCATACGTAGACAGGTTTGCTGCCCGTACTTTAAATGAGTCTTTGGTAGATGAAAGGGTGAAATCACCATTAGTATTGTCTTTAACTAGTTCTAACATCTGACGATATGTTGGCACGCCGAACACTGTGATCGGAGGTACCCGTTCTGACTTATTAATAGTTGAGTTGGGTGTGATAATACTAGAATTTTGCTGGTTGCTACTGGTATTCATGGGGTTAATGTCATCCTGGTCTTCATCCATGTCGGAATCTTCAGAGTGATGTGCGATATGCGTATAGTCTGTTTCGTCGGCAAGGAGCGAGAAGCGGTTCGACAGAGGGATACTGTTTAGTGACTGTGAGGTCACAGTGCGGGAAGTTGAAGGTTGACTATTGAGAGAGTTGATGTTTGTTTTGATTCGAGTGGTGGACTGCACACGATTTCTTGACGCTTCAGGTTTTAGCAGTTTGGCAGCGGAGGCATTGGTGGTTAAAATGCCATAGTGTTCATGAGATCTGTCTTGTTTTCTTTGATTGCTGAACTGGGCTGCTACGTTTTGCGGTAACATACCAGTTGCCTGAGTGGAAGTTGAGGGGGGTCGGTCGGAAGCCATGACTGACGAATCCTGCAAGCTGCGATCGGTTCTTATCATACCTCTAGCACTCGCCTAGTTGGCGACGTGCCAGAGGACAAAGTCCAAATTCGAAATTCGACTCGTAGTTGCAACAGCACTGAGTTGGCCAGACAATGATGGAAAGCAACAGCTGCTTTCAATAAACTATGAATACTTTTAGTTAATATTAAACTTAAAGTAGTTATTGACTATGTAATATCAAAATAAGAACAGTCGCTATGCGGCTGTCTATAAGCATTTGATAATAATACTCTGCAAGTGGATTGATATCCAAACTTACGGACAACGTTGTGCTCGCGGCTTACTCACGACGCACTAGACACATCCGTACACTGCGAGCTCTGACTCGCGAATGGGTATAATCTTAGATAATAAGTTATCATTCAAAATCCATATTAATTACATTGTAGCAAACCTTAGATAATAAGTTATCATTCAAAATCCATATTAATTACATTGTAGCAAAAATTAGTAAGAAGGTAGGTTATATAAGTAGAATTGGTCATCATCTGTCGTCATCGTCTAAAATGTTAATTTATAAGACAATTGTTCAACCACATTTCGATTTCTGTTCAACAATTTTTTATCAAGCTTTTAACATGGATATTGACAGACTTCAGAAATTACAAAATAGAGGTATGCGAACTTTACTTAAATGTAATCGTTATGTTTCAATAACGACAATGCTGAACACTATTCAATGGATAAATGTTAAAGAACAAATTAGGCTTAATGCAATGTTATTCATTTTTAAGATCCATCATAACTTGTTGCCAAATTACTTAGGATTGAAGTTAAAGCCAATAGCATCAGTTCACGATCATAGCACAAGAGCAGCTAGAACTGGTTACTATTTGAAAGGTTGCAATAAGAAGTTAGCTAGTAAATCAATTTTTATTCCGGTATTAGGGAATTTAACAACTTACCTTCTGTAGTTATTACTTCCATTAATGTTGCTAGTTTTAAGAGAAATTATCTCTTGCATAGAGCTCAGTCTCAGCAATGTTATTTATAGAAATAGAATACTTGTAATATAATATTATATTATTAATAGAAAGAATATGGTTATTTATTTTTTGGTATAAGGCTCCAGACTAGAAATCAAAATATGTACTGATATCTAGTCAGGCCTATCTACTGTAAGTGAAATATGTAATGTCATATGTGTGTAATATGTGAAATATGTAATGTATTGCAATAGCTGTTGCAGCTAAAATATAAAGAATTTTATTATTATTATTATTATTATTATTATTATTATTATTATTATTATTATTATTATTATTATTACTTAGTAGGGGAAGAATGTCACACCTTAGTGGGTATCATACCGAGCAAATCGTTCCATCACCAGTAAGTTGATAATATACATTAGTAGGCCACAATCACTCGGTTATGAAGGGAGACATGTTGCACGTGATCAGTCAGGACGATGCCAGCTTGTGGCAAGGCGTTCAGAGCGGGGGAAGAATATCAGACCTTGGCGGGTATCATAGCGAGCAAATCGTTCCAGCACCAGTATGTTGATAATATACATTAGTAGGCTAAAATAAACAAAAAACAATCATAAAACTTGTAAAATACAGCCAAACTTACTCAATCAAAAGCAATGTGGTCTAAAAGAAATGCCAAGCTTATGTATCATCATACATTTTCGCAATCTTAATACGTACATTTACTTTGCCCTGTGACTGCATCCTTGCAAAGTGTGGCAAAATTATTGTATTTGCAACTATTGTTTTAAATGTAAAAGTTCGCGCAAATTTATTTTGCCAAGCTTGGCACGGATGCTGTCACAAGGCAAAGTTAATTTATGTATTAAGATTGCGAAAATGTAGGAAGTTACATAAGCTTGGCATTTCTTTTAGATCTTATTGCTTTTGATAGTGAAAGGTTTGGCTGTATTTTTTTTTTACAAGTTTTTTGTTATGTGTGGAATGTCATTCCTTCTTCAAGTTCCATTGCATAA
The DNA here is from genome assembly GCA_024449915.1 of Sweltsa coloradensis. Taxonomy (NCBI): domain Eukaryota; kingdom Metazoa; phylum Arthropoda; class Insecta; order Plecoptera; family Chloroperlidae; genus Sweltsa; species Sweltsa coloradensis. The sequence continues at coordinate 54,732 of JAMZAV010003107.1, forward strand.
TTATTTGATTAAATATAATAATTTTATCAAAGTCGATTTTTTGCTATGGTATTACCAATTAACAATTACAATTACAAATCGTCGATAGCGTCGGAGCCTACAGGGTTGGCTTGGTCGCTTTGATTTACTGTCCCCCACTAAAAATCAGTTATATAACTGAGTGGGTAGACTCTAAATACAATTTATTTATTTATTAATGTAAAATAAATTATCATCTAGTGGTCCAAAGACTTGTTTTTTGGTCACATGTTAGGTGATCATTGTCAAGTAACTGTAGTAACTTGTTGATTATATGCTTGTAAAAGGCCAATATTAAAACCTTTATTTGGAAGCTTTCCAGCAAACTCTTTTGACTATTTCTTTCAAATGGCACTTATATAAAGCCAATTAATGTTCCTGTAAAATATGATCGTTGTACTCCAACCCGTTTGCCAGAATTGCAGGTGAATTAAAACTGACGGATTAGTAAGTAGCCCGTAGTTAGTAGCCCGTAGTATCTACCATCCTTTAAAGTGATTTTGAGCATGTTTCAAGTAATTTTTTCACCAAGAAAGAATGTTCGTACACCAACCAAATTTGGTATGTGTTGTCAGGTGATGTTGATGTTAGGTGATGTCAACCTGATGTTGATAGTTCAAAATATGTACATTATAAAGTGCATTTCTTAAACTAGATTTTTTCCGATTTTTTGGGGGGCATATTTTGGATTTTCTTAATCTCAAATAACAGCAAGATTCCTATCAAAATGAGATAAAAAACATGTGAATTTCAATTTTTTGACAAATTGAAAAAAATGTAATTCAAATAATTGAAAAAAATCAAACTTGTTCTGTCCATTATAAAGGACGCGTGGTCGTAATGAGTTAAATTAGCAGTGTGTGAAAATTTAGATTCAAGTTAACAATTAAGTAAAAAAAAATGGTAAAAAAAAAGTACAACTAGATTATACCCCACACAGCACTCAACATGTTATGAACGTGTCTGCTATATACTGTTCTAATATTCAAAATATTGTCAAAATATCCCGTTAGTCCTACAATATTCTGTTTTCCATTTTTGGATGTTCTTTTTTGGTTCAAACAATATCAAATATTATGTTCGCTTTATGTTCACATACCTGCTCAGCTAAACCAGTGTGGTGGCCTGCTATAGTCATACACACCATTACTATTTGCTTACATCAGTGAACTAAGACATTGTGCTGTTTACACACACAAAGCTTAACTGGCACATTACACATAATGTGTGTTTGTGGCTTAGTTGTTAGCAAGAATACGTGGAATATAACAATACAATCACAATACAATACACAATACACAATACACACACGTTGCAACGCGAATTAACGAAGTGAGGTTTGGTCTAGGAGGATTCAGGGTAAGGAGCCTTGCTAAACTTGCTAGATCTTGCCTATATTTGGCTAGATAAGCAATTTTGTGATCCAAGATTTGAATTAGACACAATTCACTCACTCATCTCAGCGGTATTAAAACCCTTCTGCTGATTATTATTATCAAGCTTAGTCATGTCAAAGTTAAACACAACGGCCACACTTACACGTCTTCCTCTCCCAACGACTGATCGTCGAATGAGAACAAACAGGACGGGACTAGCTACCCCACGCCACAAAAACCGTTGATATTTCAAATTTTCAAAGAAGAATATCCTATCGATATTGAAGGAATATTTTATGAAAAAGACAGGTAATTTAACCGTTGGGATTTCAAATGTTAAAACAAGTACAAGTATATTCTATCGACACTGTAGTGATATTTGATGAAAACAAAGGAAATTGAAAGTACTGAACGTCCCGACGAATGTTTTACTAACGTGTATATAACATCAATATCTAGACATTATCACGAGCACTAAAAATGAACATTCATACAATATTGAGTGTTATGTGGGTGGCGGCAATATTGGACTTAAAAAGACTACGTATATCACGCACGCCAAAGCGCCTTGGTTGAAATCGCCTTCAACGAATTCGATTTGGGATCCGCCCGGATATCACGCAAATACAAAGCGCGTTCTTCCAAGTCGGTTGCAGAGTGCAGAGTCCACGTAAGCTCAAGGCGAATTGGTTCCTTCCAAGTCGATTCTAAAAGCGAGTTGAACGGAAGCGAGTTGAACGGAAGCACTTCGAGGCAAATTCAACGCATATATCACAGTCTGCAATCGGCTGGAACCAAGGCGATTTCAACCATGGCGCTTTGAACGTGTGTGATATACGTAGTCAAAGTAGTTTTGTTCGGATCGCAATCTTGCTCAGAATGATGTGTAAAGCAAGAATTAAACCGCAATGGCTAGATAGAGCTTGATTTTGAATGGTCAAATAAGTAAGTTGAAGTAATAAGGCCACCCTAAGGAATTTTATTTGATAAAATTTAAGTGGGAAGAGGTAAAGGCTAAAAAATTTCAGGAAATAATATTCAAGGCATTGGTTATACAATAAACTAAACAACATATTTAAGTGATTAGTATATTGTCTAAAACTAATTAAAATATAATATTGTGTAAAGTGGCCTTATTAAAAGCACGTGTTGATAATAAGGCCATTTTATTGAGCGAGCGAAGCGAGCGTCTCCACTTGACTCTTATGGCTCGAATGTCTGTTGTTTTTTTTTTTTTTTTTTTTTTCTGTTACTGCTTCGATACAGGTCGCACCGTTTCTCTGATCGACCTGAAATTTTGCACACATGTACATACCACCTAGGCGGGTTGCTGTATAGTTTTGTGGCAAAATCGTTTAAAAAGTTACATTAAAGTTAATCGAAAGTTTTTTTTTCAAACTAAACGGCGACAAAATCTGAGGTGGCCAAATCATTTAGAATGTCCTTCCGGTCACGAATATGTTAATTTTATTTTGATCCGATAAGTAGTGTAGATAGCAATTACATTTTAACAAAAGTAACGTTACCATGGCAACGAAAAGTCGCACAAGAATTCTGGTCACTATATGTACTGCCACCTAGAAGAAATCAAGAGTAAAATAGTTTTCCCAAAGAAATGATGTCAAGGTCCTCTAGATGGCGGTGGATTTTATCCACTCTCTCCTATTTTACAAATTTTCAGCTAAATTGGTCAAGACCTAAAAGACTTATTGGTATGTAACATTATGGGAATGTCGTACTCGGGTCGTGTTGCACGTACCGGTGCTCGCTCAACAACGCGTCCAACTGAGCGTTTTCCTAGTATTTTATATGTTTATAATGATATAAAATCCATTTCCAACATATTTGTAGCTTTGTTATTATTGCCTATGGTATTTGACATATTTTATTTACTTTGGGCATGTTGTCAGTGCCATCATATACTTAAAAGGAAGTAAATTTAGGGATTCATGATTTTTTTTTTTTTTAATTTAAGAATAATTTTATTAGGACAATTTTTCTGACTATTCTGCCAACAACGGGCATAAAATTAGGCCTAGGGTTTACTCCAACAATGAGCTTTCAAGTAAGTCGACAGTAATGTCAGAGTCGATAAAGAAGTTTCCCCGTTGGGGAGGTCCTCCAACTCCCTATACCGCCCTGGGTTAAATAAAAAGTCGTTTTTTGGCGTTGGGAATCTAACGTTCCGCGCGACTCTGTGTGACGATTGATGGAACTACTTCAATAAAAGTACGTCACTTTTCTACTAGTAGTTAACAGTCGATGACGACAAATGGCGGAAACGTCAAAATATTAAATACGATCGAATGTTGGCGAATGTTTTGGCATAAAGCAAACTCTCTTTATTAATGAGGATATTTCTGATGGAGTAGACCTAAGCTTAGGAGCTAGGCCGACAATATGTATTGTTCAAGATTTCGATTTGAGTGCCTAGGGCGTACTTACGTCTGAAAACTGTATTGTGGTCTTGGGCCTAGGCTACACTTACGTCCGTTAGGCTTGAACAAGGCATATCTCAAATTATTTCGCACGAAAATGTCACTGACGCCTGCGCAACACTTTATAGTACAAAAATAAATCAAAAGTAAATCGTTTTAAAAGACTAGGGCCCAGGGCTAATATGATTGAAATAAAATTGAAGTTTGACGTTTCGTCTGTTGTTTGCATAGACAGCCTACTATAGGGGTTTAATATCAATGGTTGTTTGTTGATTTCAGCGTCACTGCACATCGATAAACTACTGACCGTATTTAGCGTGCAGTGCTTTTATTAGTTTTACATTTAAGCCGCCCTCAGCGCGCAGAGCGTTAGATTCCGTTTTGACTTGGGAGTAAGGGGACCTCCCCAAAGGGGAAACTTCTTTATCGACTCTGGTAATGTTGATCTTCATTGTGAGGTTATGTCAGTGGCCTTTTTACCAAATCAGCACGTTTGTGATAATCCTAGTCATATTTCAATTCAAAATGTATTTAATCGAAAAAAAATTCTTCTATCATATACTTGAATAACTAACCTTCAATATAAAGTATATATTTAATATCTATCACTATTTATGTCCGTAAAAAGATTTTTTTCTTACCTTCCGTTTCTTATAAAACACCGCCTGAGAAACGCGGATGACAAACAAACAGCTGTCAAAACTGTTCTATCGGCCGTAATTGCATGTAGTTTTCACCGTTGTGGTCAGATGGAGTAGCTATACACTCTAGAAGTAGAATCGTCAAAAAATATTAACTAGCAACGAAGATACAGGTAAGTGGCCTTATAAGTCGGGTGTGCTTATTACTCCGACCTACCTATGTCATTATTTTTAGGAAATAACAACATTGGAAATTCTGGGTAAATGCAAACTCCGATTTCATAGACCTTACTTAGTTTTTAAAATACTAATGGATCCTTTTTGAACTGTGTACAAAATACCTTTTTACCGGACATTGTTTGATACTGGACGCGAAAATGAGGAAATCTGCTGGTACTGAAATAAGCAGCACATAAACTATGATTTTGTGACATATCCGTTGTCTATACCGAAAATATGGTAGACACTTTTTTTGTAGGACATTATAAGCGGATTACAAATACAAATCATTGGACTTTTCACTGTTATTTACACTAGGGAAACGCCAAAGTCGTTGTTAAACTAGTGAGTGAGCCATGTGTTGAGTACCCGGTAACATTACTTTTCTTCCTCCTACCTTAGGTCTCCCTAGCCTATCATAGGCTAGAGAGGCGCATTATGGCCTTACAGTTGACGCGCCCGTATACCAACTAAACTTTAAAAAAATATTATTTATACGAATATATATCAAACTTAAATGCAAATGTTCCCGGGAACTCAACACATGACTCGCTCACTCGTCTAACAACGACTTTGGCGTTTCCCAAGTCTAGTTGGCTAAAGCGCCTTTATAGCCGAAATGTGCGGGACGTGGGTTTAATCCCCTGGTCGGGAAAGATTTTGTAAATTCTAGATTGTATTTAAAAAATTATTAAACATGTTTTGAAATGCATATAACGTAGTGTAGTCTATCATCCGTGACAATACTATGGAAAACATAGCCAGTACGAAATACGTGTAAATATTGCAAAGTTTACTCAATCTTCGAGCGGAATTTGGGGATACCTTGGGCTTGCAAAATTCGATCCACCGTGGGCACGGCATTTCACGGCCAGGCAAATATCAAACAAAAAATATATTTTCAAAATCTAAACCATTGTCGTTAAAATAATTTCTAAACATTGGAAGCCTATTTTTCAATTTATTTTTTCTTGTAGGTTTAAATCGCAATGGGTCTTGCTGATTTTGTTAGCAGTTCTCAGTAAACTCGTACCGGATGTCTGTTTAAAATTTCAGCTTAATTTGTTCAGCGATTCAGCTGATTTTCAACGTACACACACGCACGCAGACTAACAGAATAAGCGCCGTTTGAGTTGAATGGAGATCACTCCGTTCACTGCGCTACACTGCCCTCAAAATGTTATCAAAATTCCTATTTTATCAACGAACGAAAAGACAACTGTGGTCAAACCCCGATCGTTCTGCGCTCTGGTCGGAGATTTTTTTTACCCTTGCATTAGCCTTACACTAGGAAAACGGTTAAGTCCCGCCGCGTTGATGGATGAGCTTTTTTTGTAAGTTCTTTGTTTGCGTAGGACCACTTTTCCTTTGCAAGTGCTTTTTGAATGCATTGTAGGTGAATGTTGTCCAGTTTCTATTGTTACTTGATAATTGTTATTATAAACCTAAAAAAACTCATATTAAAACCTATATTTCTATGGATTCTGGTTAACTTTTTTAACTTTTTCTTTCAAAAGGTACCACATAACTATAACCTTAATGTCCATGTGAAATCTGAGGGTTGCAGCCTCACCCGTTTGGTCAGAATCGGCCCAAATGTGACAGAAATATCGCACTAAAAATTGAAAATCTAATATTAAAACCTTTATTTCTATAGATTTAAGCTAACTTTTTCAACCTTTTCTTTTAAAAGGTAATACATCACCATAATCTTAATGTCCATGTGAAATATGAACATTGTAGCCCCACCCGTTTGGTCAGAATCGGCCCAAATGTGACGAAAATATCGCACTAAAAATCGAAAAAATCGTAAAAGTACGATATTCATGTGAAATATTTATTCAATTGTACCCAAAAACAAAACACCTCTAAGTTCAGAGATTTCGAAGGTCCCCTCAAATTTTCATCAAGATCGGATATGCCGTTTGCCTGGTAGAGAGTTAACAAACAGACAGAAAAACAAACAAAAAAAACAAAAAAAAACACCCGAGCTAAATTTTTTGGGGGTCAGTGAAATTGAAGTCTTCGCTTCGCTCATCCATAAATCGCAGGGCGGCATCACTCTTGAGGGGCCTCCAAATTTCATTATAACTTACAGACATTTATCATTTGTTCTCTTTTGGCAATACAACTTTCATATTCTGCTGCATCAAAAACTTAAACTTAAACAAATTAGCCGACTTTAGTATTTAAATTGGTATTTACTGGCGCAACACCAGAAGTGTGCACGTGGGGGGGGGGGGGGGGGTACAACAATCTTTTATATGCAATAATTTTAAGGGGATATTACCACAACATATTTGTTTTACCACATAATCTAAAGCATAACACGCTACACTTAAATGACCGTTTAAAAACATATCTTGTAACTGTGATTTTACAAGAATTTTTCAATTTTTTTTATCTCGAAATTTGCGAAAATTAACGTTTTGGGACATTTCTGAAATTGGCATTAACTTGATTCTTTCTTGTTCCACATAGATTAGACTCATCGTACCAATCTAAAATGGCCTATTTTGACATCGTGTCTTGAAACTGTGCACAATATACCCTCAAACATGCCAAAATATGCATTCTAAAGATCACACCCCTTATTGGTTATCAGCATATTTGGACCGAACCACTTGCCCAAATTACAAAACAAAATATAGAGAATTTACATAAAAAGGCTGTCGAGTATGGATCAAAATGCTCCAAGATCACGGGGCTTAAATCGTCTCCATGTTATTGTTATGGAAGATTTTCGCCGATGCTAGCTCGAAAAATACAAAGTTCAAAAAAAAATTCTGGGTCATGGTGGACCCAATAATTTTTCTGTTAATTTCAAAATTCATACCTAGTTAACATGAATGAAATATATTTTTTGAGTTTAGCAGGTGAATACCCCTTAGTCATCTTTGTAAAAAAAAGTAGAGATAAGTTCTACGAGAACGTTTCCCGTTCATACCCAACAAGAAATTTTTACTAGATGCTCTTTGCTTGTTGCTATGCTTTCTAGTCTCGGCTTGACAACCGTACCCTAAATAACACCTAAAAAGTATTAAACACATTTTATAAAGGAAGTTTTGGAAAAAAATTAATGAAACACGTATGTCATTTAAAAGACGTATATTTCAGAAAACAATTAGGAATGTTTATTCACGTACAAAAATATATCTTATACGCAATACATGAGTATTATCAAAACCAATTAAGCTGAACGTCAATCAGTCCACCAAACACAAACAATGCCTTTTTAGAGTTGGTTTGGATGATTTGGCACTATGCTTTTATAGAGTGCATTAGGTAGTTAGTTTTGCTCATGCTAGTCGTCAAATACCGAGTTTGTTTACTCTTAAGAGGAAAATGATAAGTATATTGTGGAATGATATTGCACCGAGAATCATTATAGCTATCAGTTAAACTGGGGTAGTCTGCTCTGGTTTGAATGATATCGCACCGAGAATCATTATAGCTATCAGTTAAACTGGGGTAGTCTGCTCTGGTTTGAATGATATCGCACCGAGAATCATTATAGCTATCAGTTAAACTGGGGTAGTCTGCTCTGGTTTGAATGATATCGCACCGAGAATCATTATAGCTATCAGTTAAACTGGGGTAGTCTGCTCTGGTTTGAATGATATCGCACCGAGAATCATTATAGCTATCAGTAAAACTGGGGTTATCTGCGCTGGCTTGAATGATATTGCATCGAGGATCATGATAGCTGCCAGTCCAACTGGGATACTCTGTACTTGCTCGGATGAAGCGAGGTTAATTCTCGGAGTATGGGGTTGTTTCCAACTGTTTCATTATTGCTAACACCTTTGGGTAAACGAGAGTATTTGCGTTTTTTCCCCACAAGAAGTCCAAGTGATTGAACGTAGAGAGAGGTATGACGACAGTGCCGATCATATCCTGGAGTTGATCAGCGAGCGCATCCACGTCCTGTGGGAAGAAACACATGCACACTGTCAAAATGTTGTTCTCTAGGCCTAGTGATGCACGTGGGGATAAATCGAGGACCCATTTACACTTCATTTCGACCTAGCTGATAGGGTATGACGCTCAGGGGAATGGGGGGACTATGCCTCCTATACCTTATTAGTTATTAGACGAAGAACTAGAGCTGGTGCGGTGCCACATGCCTAATTTATATAAGACAATAGCTGTTGTGGTGCCACACAGAGGGTAAACCCTTATTAGAGATATAAGAGAGCCTAGCCCTAGGATAGTTTGTGTAAATACGCAGTTTTGTTTTACGAAAATACAAACTAATTGTCACGTTTATTGGATGAGCGAAGCGAAGATTCCATTTCACTACACTGGAGAAAAAAATCCAGAATGTTTTTTTTTTGTATTTTCGTGTGTTTGTTAACACGATTCCGGCTTAACCGATAATCCGATTGCGATGAAATTTTATGGAGGCCTTCGAAATCTCTGAACTTAGAACTGCCACGTTTTTGAGCGCAATTTTACGATTTTTTTCGATTTTTTTAAAATTTCTTCGACTTATAACACCTACACGCTTTATCCGATTGTAATGATTTTTTCACAGAACCTTAATTTTATGAATTAAGATATTCGTGTGAAATTTGAACGTAATCGAAAAATTATTTCTCATGAAAATCGAAATTTTACGTTTTTTTTCTTTTTTTAGACAATTCTTTGACTTATAACACCTACATGCTTTATCCTATTGTAATGATTTTTTCACAGAACTTTAATTACATAAATAAATATACTCGTGTTTAATTTGAGCGCAATTGAATAATTATTTCTTATGAAAATTGCAATTTTACGATTTTTTTTAATTTCGATTTATTAAAAAAATTAAGTAAATTTTTTATTTTATTTAATTTAATTAAAAAAATTCTTCGAGTAAGTAATAATTTTTTCTCAGAACAACAGAAAATCCGCGTAACACATGGCAGCTCAATGCACCAATTACGCTCATCCAACAACGCGGCGGGACTTAAGCGTTTTCCTAGTAATAGTGTTAGATGATGTGGAAATGTGAATCATTTTGGTTTCTTACTCGTGCCATATCAGCAATCGAGGATATTCAGGATATTTCTTTGATACCAAACCACTTGTCTCTCTTGCTCCTACCTGCAATCGAGGATACACAAGACAATGTGATAATATCTCCTTGCTCAATGCTCATGCCATAGCAGCAATCGAGGAGATTTAGGATATTTCTTTGGTACAATGACACATATCTCTCTTGCTCCTACCTGCAATCGAGGATACATATTAAGATAATGTGATGGCAGTAGAAATTGAAAAACGCCCTCATAACTTGAACAAGCGAGATGATGGCAAACGTCTGGCCCAGTCTTGGAAGCCTGTTTTGGCAAATAGATTGGTGCCTGAAAACCATAAAACTGATAATCCAGACTCTGCGCTGGATACACATGGTCCAAGAGTCGCGCCAACAGTTGACTAGAATCCTCCTACAAGAATGTTGACAAGAAGTCAACATTTAAGTCCTACAATTTCCAGCGATTCTACAACATCAGTTGAAGAACAGAATCAGCCTGTGAGAAGGGTGACTAGAAGTCAAGCAAAGAGCTTAGCACAGTGATGTGTTTAAAAAGTTTTCACTGCACCTGATTTGATTTTGTACTTGCTATTTGGTTTGCCTTTGTAAGGCGGTTAAGATTGTTTATATTTTTATTGTGTTGCTGATGTTTTGTTTTTATTGTTTTATACCAACTCTTCTTGAAAATGGAAGCCTAGTCTTCTGAAACGTTGAAGTTTTAATTAAATATTCGTTTTTAACATTCAATATAGCGTGATTATTTCCGTAAAGTTTAACATAACATAAACCATGAATCACGAAAGCCTACAACAGAACATATAATATATATATATATAGCCCGGTAAGCTAAGGTCCCGGGTTCAAACCCCGGTGTAGTCACTTTTTTAATTTCTATCTATGGTACTAACATAACAGCGTCATAGTCGCCTACTATAAAGCCAAGGTAAAACATCATATTTCCCAACTCTAGGGTTACAGAGATGGTTTGTATTTCTCCAAGCTAATTTCGTATGTAGTCTAATAGGCAGTGCAATCTGCTCTACACACGTTATTAACAATGTACAAAACAGACCAAAAATTAGATAGTTTTAAATTGGTGGCCGCATAGCTCAGTTGGTAAGAGCATAGCCCGGTAAGCTAAGGTCCCGGGTTCAAACCCCGGTGTAGTCACTTTTTTAATTTCTATCTATGGTACTAACATAACAGCGTCATAGTCGCCTACTATAAAGCCAAGGTAAAACATCATATTTCCCAACTCTAGGGTTACAGAGATGGTTTGTATTTCTCCAAGCTAATTTCGTATGTAGTCTAATAGGCAGTGCAATCTGCTCTACACACGTTATTAACAATGTACAAAACAGACCAAAAATTAGATAGTTTTAAATTGGTGGCCGCATAGCTTCAAGGTTGACTGTGACTCTACGGAGGTTGGAGGGAGTCACAGTGGTTGGCAAGCACGCAGCACCCGCCTTATATAGCCTCGGCTGAAGGTGCGGGGCGGCGAGGTTATATAGAAAATAGGTGCGGGGCGGCGATGTCATATCGAAAAAAATATATATATACGGATGGTGGCAATTGAGAAACAAAATAGCACAGCTTACTGTAGTGAAACCTTTTTAGTCCGGCTTCTTGTCATAGGGCCTGATTGGTTGTCTTTTGAAATGATATTCGTGCTTAGAATTATGGAATCTGAAATTTGCACCACCTCTGAGGGATTTGGCTGCATAGGTCTACGGACTACATTTCGAGGCATGAGTGCAGGTTTCCAAGCAAGAGGGAGGCTCTGGCTATCATCTCTTTTGTTCATGTTATTCGGCCGTTTCTCAATTTCTACAGATTCACGGATAATACGTGGCTTGAGCTGTTGTACAGGACAAATAGTTTTTGTTTTGTCAAAATCTATCACATGCGAGTAAGCTTTAGCATGTTGAGCCAGGGCTGATTTCTTGTCACCTGCTTTCACAGCATTAGAGTGTTCATTTATCCTCACTGCTATGCGTCTGCCTGTTTGGCCTATGTACGTTTGATCGCAGTCGCCACAGGGAACCTCATAAACCCCTCTTTCTTCCAGATGAACAGAGTCCTTAGCACTTCTCAAAAAGGAGCTGATTTTTCTGTCAGTGGAGAAAATGGTTTCGATGTTCTTACGATTGAGGATTTTACCTATGACGTCTGTGGTACCCTTGACATATGGAAGAAAAGCTTTAGACCGTGGTTTCTCCTTGTCCCAGTCATCTCAGTTCTCAGTTCAGTTAAACCTCTGGTTATGTCTCGCTCAAGTACAGATTGT